>VXAX01005176.1:902989-916198 GCA_013399835.1 Leptocoma aspasia | reverse complement strand
CGCCCCGCTCCGCTCCGCGGCCCCGGGGCAAGGCAGGGCAGGGCGCGAGGAAGGGCCGGGCCGGGGCGCAGCGGGGAGCGCGATCCGGGATGCTGCCGTCCTTTTCCCCGTTTCCCCCCGTTGGTGGTTTTGTTCTTTTTTCCGCTCTCCCCCTTTTTCAAGTCCTCGGAGCCCCGCGGGCGGCCGGCGCTGCCGCACCGCTCCGGCGGGCGCACCCGCACCCGCACCCGCGGAGCATCCACGGGCGCCCCGCAAACCAAAAGCGAGCCCGAAGGCCACAGTTCGGTTTCTGTTTTACAAAATACTTGAATTAATTTCTAAGGAGGTTTTGTTCCAGAAGGCAAAGAAGCGACTTAACCCGTTATGGCGCATTTTTAACACCGAAGCAGAGAACAATTGTGTAATAATTTCCTAAAGCGTTTAGGCCTTTCGTGGAAAGAATCAGCCTGAGACTGGAAATTATTATTTACATTTTTGCCGCCTTGTAAAAGCTAGGGAAGAAAAGTAAAGCCCCCGGTCCTCAGCCCTGAGCCTAGTCCTGCAATTATAGGGAAACGACACAGGACCATACAAGGTTTATTCTTTTTCTTATTCATACCGTGTATAACAGAGCAAGTCACAAACACTCTTTGTTTTAATAAGTCATAGTAATTGTATAAAATTTAAATATTCATCTGGAAAACAAATTCAGTATGTCACCTGTCAAAGATGTGGACACCGAAGTTTGCGCTGTTCTACAGTGTGGGATTTAGAGTATAAATTTTCCTCTGCGCTTATAGAAATACATTGCGATGTAAACAACAATTTTCACTCCAAAAACACCATCTTTATGTAGAGTTCCTTTCCTAGTCTTTTTGTAGAAAATGTAAAGAAGTGAAAACCCAAACACAACAGAGTGTATGTGTATGCACAGTGTATATATATATATCTACACATATATATACACTACATATATATGTATATATACACATATTACTAAAATAACTGAAGAGTAAATTACACATGGTAAGTCATAAAGTGATTAGGATATTGATATTGAAATAAAGGAAACCTCACTGTCAGGTTTAAACATGAGCTAGAAAGTAGTAACTTGTTTTATTTAATTTCTTAAAAGCTTTTAAGAAATCATCATAAAAATGAGGATGTAAAGCTATAAGCAAAAGATGAAGAAAAGCTTTTGAATGCAGAATTATTGCTATTAGATATAATGTAATCTGATTACTACTTCTAATTTATAAATTAGGTATTATCCTGTTAAAAAAAAAAAAAGCTAGCAGGAAATGTCAGCATTATTCAAAACTAAAAAATAAGAATCAAAATACCAGTGACAACTGATCAAACTGTATGTCGTGGTGTTGAAAAATTACCAAATCATTAAAGTAAAAAAGACATTAAATTTTTTTTTTAACATTTACATTTGTAAAAATTACATTTAATGTTCCAATGAAACAAAATGCCTTAAAGCCTTTGTATGTGATTATATACAGCTGATACATGAAAGAGACATACTAGAGAGCATGGAGTACTTTCCCTCCCCCATTACGAAGAAAAATTCCAGTAACACTAGCTACACAAACAACATTTAAAAGATAAATATCTGAACAAATTTCTGTCAAAGCTGAGAAGAAAGTTACAGTAGTCCTAGATTTTTTTAAAAGAATGACAAAGAAAATAAGAGAATAACAATAGAGATATTAGAAAACAAATATTTATTTCAGAAACATCTTCATTTGGAAAACACTTGCTGGTGTACTGATATGCTCCTAGAATTAAAAAATAAAATTAGCCACAAAGGCTCTCCAAACCTTGTGTTTCTGTAATTTTTGTCAGGTACTGAGGATGTGTTAGTAAGCCAGAACTGTAAAGTGCTTCAGGAGTTTAGCTCAATCTTTTAAAACAAAAGAAAAGCCTACATTGTCTTAAATAAAAATGGTAATATTCTTCTCAACATTATTCCAGTTTTTGTTTTTAAATCCTTCCCACCTTTTAAATAAATTTGCTAAACCATTTTTGTTGTAATGTGCCGTCTCAAAAAAAAATACAGAAAAAAAATCAAGTAATCAAAATCTCTGACTGGCAGTAACAGCTATTTTTAAGCTACTTTTAGTGATAACTTGTTGCTTTAATTAAACATTATCACTTTTACATTGAAAATAGCGTTGCTGCTAACTCACACACAAGCTGAGACCTTGAATAGATATATTTGTGCAATTCAGTAAGACCGAGCAAAAAGAAACATGGATATTTATCTTACAAAGTGCTACCATCAACAAAATACAGTGGCCTAAAGTAGCTACCTAAGAGATGTTATTCTCAGGCTACTAAAACCTGTTTCTAAAATTACACAGATTCCCAGCTGGATGCTTTAAAAAAACATGCCCACACATGTTTATGCTACCCCTTACTAGCTGTCTATTTAATAATCTATTGTTTCTGTAATTCACAGGTTTAAAATGCTCCTTCTTTGAAAGTAACCACAGATTTCTTAAAAAAGAGAAAGAAAGAAAGAAAAAAAAAAAAGGGCATGTATTTACATCCGTTTCTAGGTTGGTAACTACTGCACTGAAGTTAATGGGACCTCTGCTAGGGTGATCAGACCCCCTAGCTCTTTTTAATAGCAGTTAAATGTCAAATATAAATACAACACCACAGTGAAACATATTCCTTTGACAGAATCTGGGACAAGACACTATGCAGCTGCTGTGAACAATAAAGAGCAAAACTGACATTTAATCAAAATAAGTGTTGGTGGTTAAGAAGTTGTGTTCAAGCCTGCCTTTTGTTTGTGAAAAAGTCAATATTCCAACATGGTAACTACAGCCACAATGAAACCAGCAGCTCCTCTTAGTCACGGAGGGTGGAGAGGGCCACATCCATGCAGGGTGTTACAGCTAAGTGATTATCATCATCTCACAGAGGGAGATACTCCCCATTTCAGCTGCTGAACTACAGCACCTCTACCAGCACCTTCAAATATAGATGCCTAAAGTTAAACGTGTTGGGTGAAATCCTGGCCCTAGTGAGGTCAATGCAAAATTCAGCCATTGCTTTCGATGGATCTCATCCAGGATTTTCACTGGGAATGAGTATCTGTAATTCCCTGGGAGCTGAGAATCTCCAGCAAGCCTAGAAATGATGTAATTTTTATTTATATTTCTAAACTTCTAAGCAACCATGCTCAAGAATTTTTGCCTTCAGTACTTACGCATGATAAAACCAGTCTTTCCATAAACATTACAGAAGGACCAGAGGAAGATGTATTTATATCTCAAATTGTCAGCAGCATATAGTTTGTACAAATGTTGTTTTGCTGATGTTGCTGAGCTACTTTAAAAAGTGAGTACCTTGGTGGGGTGTGTAATTTCATCACCAATGTCAAATGACTTCTAAAGATGAAACTTCTCTGATGCAAATGACTAAAAGATGCTTTGAATATGTTTGATATGATATACCAACTTTTAAGATGAGGAATTAAGTTATCTATATTTTTCAAATCCAAGACATGCACTCACTGAGGGAATTATTTTAACTGCCACATATGTCAGAAGAGCATGACCTACCCAATATTGAGATTTTAATAGTCACAAAACCATAAATAGGTAGCATGTAGACCTGCACAAAGATACATTAAAAAAAAAAATCACCAAAAAGATCATATCAAGGTCTGTTTTGAGTATTTTGTAAGGACATAATGGTTTCATTAACAATGGGTCCTTTAGGTACACGTTACCAGACAGCCCTGTTTGTGTGGTACACATAACCAGTAAACAAAGCAGAAACTGCTCTGTACTGTCCTTAAGGTAGCAATACAGGAATGATTTTTCATGATTCTTCAGAAGCTGGGCTTGCTTTACATCCACATGAAATGCTGTCATCACTAGGTCCAAGCCCGGAGGATGAACTGCAGAAAAGGGGAGAGGGGGGGAGAAAAAAAAAAAATAAAAGGAGGAAATTGGTTTTCACAACACACTCAAAGCCTGAGTAACAGAGGAGAACTTTAATTATCTCCAGTCACAAAGAGAGACAGGAAATTTGGACTTTTAATTAGCCATTTGGAGTGCAGTTGGATATTTTTTTAGCAAGATAATTTAAACGCGAATAATTCAAGTCTGACTAAATGAAATTCACATAATCAGAATGCAGATAATTGAATTTCTACTGCATTCATTAATTCAGTGTGGAGGTGTGTGTGAAGACTTCTATGATGAGCTGTCACAGCTCAATAAAATCTCAGTCAATTAATTTTTTCATTATCTTAGTATTACATCAACAAAAAAGTGAAGCATGTGCGTGCGTATGTATGGATATATAATCTCAGAAAGTAAGGATATACAGAAATCACCTCTCTGAATCAGAGTCTGCATCGTTTTTTCCTTTTTTGCTCTCTTCATCTTCTATAGGGAAACGTCTGTTCAGAGAGGCGAAACTGAGAATCGCATCAGCAACAGAGTATTTGGTCTGTCCAGACACACAGGCCTCCATATCTTCTGGGCTTAGCTGAGTCTGTAAGAAGAGGTGAAGCCTACTATCTGAGAGCAATAATGCATCTTGTAGGATCCTGGAAAAGGAAAAAAAGGCAAATGTTTATATATAACCCGCACACACACACACACACACACACACACACACACACACACATATATATTCTAAAGTGTTTTCCCAGAACAAATTCTAAATGATGTCCTGCTTTTAACGTTTTCAGATGAATCCTAAATCAGTAACAGAAGGCAATGAACATATTAAAATGATTAGGTGCGTGTTACTTTCTTATTACATTATTTGGAATTTTAGGTGAGTAAAAACATGAAGCTAATAGTTAGGCACATCTGCTATTAGAATAACTTCAAGGACATGTCTTCCATTTAACCATCTGCTATTACCACATGGATCAATTAATGATTTTTAGGCAGTTGGAGGCATATACTCTTACAAAAATTTGGTCTCTTTTTTTTTTTAACAGCCAAGCTTTTATAAAAATTACAAGTCACCGATTTGTTTGGTGGAGTAAAGAAGTGTGTAGAGAGACAGTGTGTAGGCAGGACAGACTTCATACACGTGCAACATCAGGACTCTGGAATACCTGTCAACAACTGAGCCAACACTAGCCAAAATTATTTACACTGTTTTCAGGGACTCTAAAATTTTATTTAATTACAGCTATTATTTTCAGAACTTGGCTTTAAAATTTGGTTCATATATATTTTAAATTAAGTCTCCAAATAAATTTAGCACAGAGTATTGACTTAAAACACATGAAGGTAAACAAAATACAATACATTTCAGTAACACAGAAGTTGTAGAGAGACTTTTTCAAGGCCTGAGAGTTGAGGATCATCGTCTCTATTTTTAAAGAAAAGATACGCAACTTTTCTTCAAAATTTCTTTAAAAAAGGAATTCTTTACTATACAAATCCTAGAATGATTAACAAGAAACTTCTTCAATTTGTGTGTATTGTTTTATTCATGTAAGACATCAGAGGCTATAACCGCGCCAAAGAATGCTCCGAAGAAAATTATTAAAATATCTTTAAACAGCTCAAAGCTACTCAGAGTCAATACTTACCTATTTATACCCATTTAGGCTACAGTTTTTACCAAAAAAAGTCATTGCTGTGCAACAGGAAACAAGAGATGACATTAATATAAGAACTAGCAAGAGCAGAAAGAAATATTGCATTTTAAAGGTACTCTGACTAAAATGAAAAGTGTAACTGATTAGTTCCTTCTCTTGAATAAGATTAATGGTGTGTTTGGACTGTAACATTTTAAACACAAATACATTCTGAAAACTGTTCTCTAAAGCAGCCAAGATTACAATAACATTTAATAAACACACAAAAGGATTTCTGGCTTCATTCGAGCCCATAAAAATCTGTCAAATTAAAATAAGTAGTAAGAGGTATCTACATGAAACCACAAGATACTTGTGTGAATGCACATTTCACTTGCCTAGGTGAACATGGAGTCTCAACCAAACAATCCCGACTCTGACACCTTCCAATGAAGAAATGTCTCCAATGACCCTAATGATCTACCAGGTGTGGGTGAAATTGAGTCTCAGAAAGATCAGATTTTGCTAAAGTTCAAAATAAGCACACTCACATACATAGAGAAAGCCTTTTAAATCCAGTCAGAACTCTCACAATTTTAATAGCAAATAGACATCTGTAAAATCAATGTGTCTAATGTATTAAGAGACAGAAAAACTTCTTTGTAGTCTGAAATCCAGCAAAGGCTGTGTAAAAATGATTCAAACCAGAATTTACAGGTCCACACACCTTGACAGCAACAGCTTCATGATTACAGTTTGAAAAGCCATCATTCAGCAGCCACTAAAAGAGGATTTCAGCCTTGACTCTTGATAAACCCACATTCCAAACAAAGACAAACACTGCAACAGAAAGTAGAGGTATCATTCCAGACAATAAATCCACTTCTATAGTTTATGCAATCGGGAGAGCAAATATTCTCCTTCTACTTCTCTTACAAAGAAAAAACAAAAGAAAAATAACGTGCTGGAGTTTCCTGTAGAGTAACTACAGTTACTGTTTCTCCCAGGCACAGTGAGGGGATGCACATTTCTGCAATTCTAACATTTGCGTGTCTAATGCCAAGTAACACAGCAAAAAGCCAAGTCATTAAATTCTGTGAATGGCATTTAGTTTCACAGATTTTCCTCTTGCTGTACCTTCAAAAGTTTCCTGCCAACCAGTGAAAACACGAGTAACTAACTGTTCATAAGATTACACTACACTTACAGCTCTGTTGCTGTTTGAAATGTATTTTATTTTCTTTATAAAATAACGGGTAATCTTTAAAATTGATTTTAGATGGTTTGAGGCATTACACCAGAGAAGTAATGAGCACTAATGTCAATGATATTGGACACAAATTCATTTTAGCTTTATTTCATGTCCAGTACAATTCTGCTAAGCCTTGAACTGCTAAAGCACTGTTATTAACTCGGCAGTAACCTAACACATGGAACAGCAAACAAAAGTGATAAGAGTACAGACTGATCAGGACCTCAAGGCTACTGTCCTTTTTCTGCAGCTATAATTCAATTTCCAATTTTACTTTACATTGGACTCATTATTTCACAGTAATTTTCTTTTCTGCTTCATAGTGCCATCTGGAGGTGAAGGGAGTGAAGAGAAACCAAGGTGCACAAATGGAAAGATGTTCATAAAGCTAATCACATCCACACTTATAAACGTATATGTGTATGTTCACTATGTCTTTACACTGAGACCAAACACTCAATGCATTTTGCAAGCCATTTAAAACCATCCTGAAAGCAGATATACAAACACCTTTTACCTGGTTGTACCCTTGCAGAATTTCTGTTTTCTCTTAATCAAAAAATAACTGCTGCTTTTCCCACCCCCTCTGAGCCAACAGGTTAGACTGCTTTTTAATTGCACGCTTCAAGCAATCAAAATGAAAAATAAATTCTGCACTACCTGTAAGCGTTAAGCTTTCCTGTTCAGAATACTCTTTCTTCAAGGGAATACCCACACATTTGTCACCAGATGGTACTAGTAGTATTAAGTGCTGGTATAGCAGTTGCTCTCTGGGGGCTTTTGCTGTGCTGGGGGCTCACCGTGTGAAGGGCTTGACATTTAAAAAGTAGATTTGGCTTCAAAGACGTAAAAAATGAAAATTACAAAGCACCACCTAACAAATTAAAAAGGCAAGAGGAAGGGAGGAGTGTCACAGCATTAATACTCGGAGGCTGGACGCGTGCGCAGTCTGGGCACGGCAGGAGCGCTCCCAGCGCTGCTTCAGCGCTTGCACTGCAGCCAGTGCCAGGCTGGGCTGTGCTCACACGCATGGAAATCAGCACTCGCCGCCGCTGCACCGCTGCAAGAGTCACGGCTCATGGTAATAATTCCCATAAAGTGGCTGAGCGCAGTGGAGAGAACAACAGACCTTCTATGCACGCCTGCAAGAAGAACGAAAGGCTAAACCCTGCAAGTCTTGATCCCCTCAGTAGTCATTGCTTGTCAGAGATTTCACTCCTCTTGGCCAGATTGCTCGCGTGCATAATGACTACTTATGCGATTAAGGGGGCTGCAAGATAAGGCTCTACATTAGAATTAGAGATAATAAAATAATTTTTTATTCACAGCCATGTGAATCTTTGTTTGTAAGCTTTCAGTAAATGCTCGTGATCTCTAGACCTTTAAAGAAGCAAGACTGAAAAACATCACAAGCAGAAGAAATAATGTCATTTTTGAGGAAATGCTGGATACTATATGAGGAATATTTCTCTTTTCCTGTGTTATGGCAAAAATATTTACAAAAGAAAAAAGCATGTGTTTTTTCTTATTTGGACAAGGTCCAAAATCTGGTTTTCTTCAACATGATTTTATTATGTATATTATACACTGTTCTGCTGGAGAAAAACAACATATGGCTGAACAGTACAACTTAATCCTAACTAAAGATTTCCTGTATCTACTGTAACCTAATACAATGACAGATGCATACTTGAATGTGTGTGGAAGGTTAACACTCCGATTTTGTTTTCGACAAATTTACTCTGCCTATTTACATCAGATCACGAGAGCAAGGGAAAAAACCCGAGGAGCTGGGAGGCGGGGGATGACAGCCTGTGCTGTGGTGCCCTCTATTGAGCATCCAGCCCCTCAGCCCCAGCCCACACCAAACAAAGCCCCAGTCTCCTCTTCAAAAAAGCTGACTGTGTTTCCTCCTTCACTTTTTATAAGGGAGGAAATGTTACTAATATCAAGCAACTGTGAAGCAACTGTTGGCTATGTGATAATGCATGCGGTTAAGAGAAGATTAAGCCACATGTGCCTGCTACACATTATTCCCTCACCAGATAGGAAATACCAGCAAGGCTCCAATGGAGAGAGGCAACTTGCCCAAGGTGGTTCCACCTGCCCCACAACCGCCAGTGCTCCTGCCTGAGCCCCTGGCAGGGGCAAGCTGGCATCCATCCCTTTAGGAGCCAGTCTCCTGCTTTCCACATCCCTCACAGTACCCAGTGGAGACACCTCCAGAAGAGACCTCTGACCCTGCACCAGCTGCAGCTTGTGGGAATGCAGTGGAAAAGGCAAGGAGGTGGGAGGTAAAGGGCAAAACACCAGACACCTTCAGAAAATGGCTCTGCTTTAGGCAGATGAATTTTGGGTGGCTTCCTTACTCCGGCACCCAGCAAGCCCAGTGCATGGCCCTCTGCAGCAGCAACACTGTGAATGCCCTCTGTTCCTGTGCATCCATGCATTTTGTTTCTCAAAACTCTCAATGACTTCCACCCCATCATAAACTGCATGTCTGAAAAGTAATTGGAGAGTAATCCCCCTTCCAAAATCACGTAAGTTTTTGGGATCTGACTATATTCAATTAAAAAAAAAAAGTCATCAGTTGAACTCAACTTCATTCAAAATGGCTTTGTTAATTAGTTTTCTCATGAGCAAACCCAACTGATTTTCTCTGAGGGTAATCTAAATCCCAAAGTTCGACCTGCACAGCTACAAATGGATGAAAGCAAAGAGGATCTTATAGAAGCTAAAAATTATAAGATAGTGTTTTAATTTTGACCTCTTTAAGTTTAAGAAGAAACTTTTCTATGAATTCACAGGCATCCTCAAAGGATGAGGATACTTAGCAGGAAAAACACAAAATTTTCCTTATTCTTACAAAGTAATTCATAATTGAAAAGGGGCTAGCTGACTTCCGTTAATGCAAATGGCCTCTTGAAATATTAAATTATGCCCAGACAAGAAGTCAGCTTTACAGCTCTTCATCACTCAGAGATAATAACCTGTACGACAAGTAGATCTTACCCTGCATTTGTGCAGTAAAACCAAATCAAAATGGGACACCTGTTCCCAGATTTCACCAAAGTCTAGTGCTTAACTCCCCAGCTGTTGGCCTAATTCTTACGCTACTGTGCTCAGCACGGAGAGGTTTCACAAAGGCTCTAAGTGCACACTGTGCCCTGTGCTAACCCACCCTGCAGTGGGAAGTGAGGAAGGACAACAGAACTCTGTAGCCATCCACATATAGGCAATATGGAAGTGTTCCCAGGGCCAGAAGCTGAGCACCAGAGAGCCTCCAGCTGCTCAATCCTGGCTCCTCAGGCACGTGGCTCCTGCACAGGCAGGCACTACAGCAATCTGGTCATACAGCACAGGGCACAAACCTGGTAATACAGGCACAGGGCACAAAACAAGACTTTGAAAGATCTAAACCCCCTTTTTAGAGATGTCTTGGATCCTGGTAACACCTGGGATTCCTGCATCACAGGCAGGCATTTAAGAATGTTATCTGCAAACCTCTCCCCAGACAGGTCCACACAGGCTCAAATCTAATTTCTTCCCACTGCCACAAAGAAACACCAGTAGGATTGTGAGCTTGTGCACAGTGACTTCTGTCATTTTTGGGGTGAATTGAGCTCTCAGCTTAGCAGTTTTGGGTTAGGGTCCCCCCTTTCTAATGTACCAGAAAGGTTCTGCTTCACCTGGCATTGCCACCCCACAGAACGTGCAGCATCCAGACCCAGAGCTTCAGTAAAGTCAAGTTTTTATATTATATGCAATTATCTATGTAACCTATGTATATATATGTAACATATATATAACATATATATATTATATATGTAACAGATATGTATATTGTACATATATGCATATTGTACATATAGAACATACATATATACAGAATATATGTGTATATTTTACATTCATATGTATATTATATATTATACATAGGTATGTATATTTTTTTAACATATACTAATTCTTCTTAGGGAGTTCCACAAATTCAATTTCACAAAAAGAATCATAATCTTTGGTTCAGAGTAACAAATGAGGGGAGGAAAAAGCATCACGGCAGCTGAGCCAATAGGAAGATGCCTTCTGTGAGCAGCAGCAGCACAGCGGGGCCAGCCAGCAGAGGGCAATGGTACAGCACATAAGGTGCCAGACCAGTGCATCCCAACACACCCTCTGAAAATTCCTTCCAACTGCTCCCCAGGGCTGAGAGAGTGCTGACACTTTTCTTGCACTCAAGTTCAAACATTTAAATCATTACCTTACAACTGAGTTGCCTCTTTTCCCACTCCTGGAGTAACAGCAGCATGGTGAAATGCTCCACATGGGTGTCATTTTCTGCTGTCAGTACTCATTTAAGCTACAGTCATCCACAAAACTGGAGCATGAGGATGTCTTTTAAGATAATCTGTCTTTCTGTTTTGCAAGTGCAGACAGCAGTTGTAAACATTTCTGATGCTGATATACCTTGTTATCAGACTGGCCTCTTTGCCATTTTAAAATGAGTGTTTTTAGAAATGCACTACTCCATGGGGCAGCACACCTAAGACAGAACTGCTCAGACCCTGGAACCTGAGCTACCACACTCTTCATATTATCACTGACACACTTCTAGGAGCACAGCCCTTCCATTTCACTGCTTTTCTTTCCTGAGGTGTATCTAATCCTTTTCTGCTTTCTCTTCCCTGTCTCACATGCCTTCAGCCAGTATTTATTGGCTGACCTTTTGGCCACAGATCCCATATAACTGCATGCAGAATATTATTCCTGCAGCAGTTAGCTGTCCCTGCCTTCAGCTGCTAAGCCTAACAAATATACCTCGGGACCAATGATTTGTTGTCTGTTAGGGAGGCTTATAATACACTGACTGGAAAGAAGATGAATAGTCTCTACTTGCAGTGTTTCACCATGCCCTTACCCCGAGCAGCAGCTAAAGGCAGCCCGCAGAGGTACACACAGCTCCTGCCCCAGCAGCTGTGAGCAGCCTGCTCTCACACCAGCAGTGCCAGGGCTCGACGAGAAAAAGCAGAAAATTACACCAACAGGGGCTCAGCCACTGCAGAAGGTGAAGTGGTCATAGCAGTGGGACTGAGGAATGCAGTACTGAAACTCATACACTACTCCCTTGTAATGCAGGTTAAGGTCTAGCTAAACCTGATGAATGATTTTACACAGATTGCAGCTGCACTGAAAATGGTCACAGCTCCTAGAGCTTGCTTATCTTAGTGGGACTGGTAAACGAAGTAATTTGCATTATAGGAAAGCTCTGTGTTAGAAGATCTCACTAGAGAATTTTCCCAGGCTAATAGGGGTTTAGCCCACAAAGACACTGATTTTCCATGAACATAAAGGGGGGGGGGGCTTTCTTCTTTGTACAAGAATATCCAGCTCTTTATTGAAAGCTAGAAATAGACATCACAGTGAAAGATCTCCCAAACTTAGAATGCAATTGCTAAGTCATTTAAATCTAAGCCTATTATCTATAATCAGTGCAATGAATCACAATGGAAAAGCCCCAGCTGAAGTCTCCTTATAACCAACCAATAGAGCTGAAGTCACATGTATGAATTATGACAGTGCAAGTAAAAAAATATAACTAAACGTGTAGCATGTACAGATGACCACATGGTGGCTCTCAAGTACCAGAGATGAGCTACTTTAAACCAGAAATTCATGACCTCATAAAAATTCCAACACCTTTGGATAGCCTGTACTCACTTTTCCAGGAATTCTTGCAGACCCTGACGTCGATGGTCCACATGATTAGGATTGTTCATATTGAAAAAGGGAGTTTTGGATGGCAGTTCAGGTAGCTGTCTTTATAAACAGGAAAAAAATACACAGTTAAAACCAAATGTGAAACAGCAGAGAAAAATGCAGAAAGCAAATGCCAACCCCAAGCATGTGAAAATCATGGGTTATGTTCCAGAAGCTCTTGAAATCAATTTGGGAACACAAGATTGAGAAACTGAAGGGCTTCTCACACATCTCAAAGGGGAAAATAAATTAATCTGATTTTTCTGGTCCAGTTGTTAAGCCCGCATACATGTCTGGCTGGGTCATTTATGGTGCTTGTAAGACCTAAGCACAGAGAAAAACAAAAAAGGAGGTACAAACAGCTACACTAGATTGTTATTTCTGCTACTTGTGCATAGCAAAAGAAAATACAGATCAAGTCTCTTACAAATTAGAGAGGGACTCACCAAAAAAAGGCTGTAAGTACAAACCACATTCTTCTGGGTTTAAAGCACATAAAATGCATTCTACAGAATAAACTTGTGCTAGTAAGAAACACAGGATACTTTCCAGATCTGATTTCCGTAGTTCTCTGAATTAAGATGAAACAACCCTTCCCTCTATGACTGACAGATTATTAAATAGCCATATATATTATATTAATAATATA
>VXAX01005176.1:846125-902941 GCA_013399835.1 Leptocoma aspasia | reverse complement strand
TATAATTATAATATTATATTAATAATATATATTATATATCTTATTCAATAGCCATATATAAAGTTGCTCACATAAGCACTGCATTGCTCTGAAGCCTCTGCCGGAGCCAAACAAATTCTCGATAGCGTCGTCTAACGCAGGATGTTTTCCTTGTAAAGCATATACTGTTTGTCTGTTGGGAAATAAGAAACATTTACTTTGCAAGTCAGCTTAAGCTAAAGTGCTGGTATGGTATTAACTACACATCCAAGATGTTACACTAATGCCCGAGACATCAATGGAAAGCTTGACATTAATTCAGTTTATGTTAAGGACTGTGCTTTACCTCAGGCAGGACTGGTGACAGTTTCTACTGCTTCTCAGGGAAATATTTTTCATTGCTTTCTTTTTAAAAGCAAAAGATTTGGATTACAGTACAAGTTACAGTAACAGGAAAAACAGACCTCAGAAAAAGGTTTCAGTAGATAATGTCAATCTTCGCAGGGGAAAAAGATCTTTAGCTATTTTAGTTACAATCCTGCAAACAGGTACACAGAGTTTTTCCAGTGTGCAGTCCCACTTAAATCAAACCAAAGAAATCAATGTGACTGCTCTCTGCAAGTAGCAGCATTTAGAAATTTTCCCACAGAACACTACTTGTTCACTAGGAAGATGCCAATTCATCAAAAGAGAAACAATTTGTGGAAATGAAACAGTTTTGCCAAATTTTCCCATGGAGCATACATTTAGATGAAATCCCACATACTAAACAGGACTCCTTTAGAAAACTGCCTGCAGTCCAGCCCACCCTCCCTGCCTGCTAGGAGCTGTAACTCCAGACAGCCAAAGGACACAGACTGTAAAGAGCACAAAGATGTCAGCCTTCTGGAACAGAGGAGCACACCCAGGATACCACACAGTTTTAGAAGATAAATGCTCCAAGAGCTGGGTAGAAGGGGAACTCAGCTGGCCTAAAAGCCAGGCAGACACAATACTTTGAGTCCACTGAGAAGTCTGGATGGCCGGATGACCCAAGGCAGGGACTTGGTCTCCAAAAGCCCTGGCATTGTGGTGGCAGGAAGTTCAGTTGATGCTTAATGGCTTCAGAGATGCTGAGTGATGGATCATATATCACTGTATGCTGGGCTTGGCTGGGGGAGAGTTAATTTTCTTCACAGTAGCTGGGGCTGTGGTTTGGATCTGTGCTGAAAACAGTGCTGGTAACACAGGGATGTTTTAGTTACTGCTGAGCAGTGCTTGCACAGAGCCAGGCCTTCTCTGCTCCTCACCCCACCTCACCAGTGAGCAGGCCGGGGGTGCACGGGAAACTGGGAGGAAACACAGCTGGACAGCTGATCCCAACTGACCAAAGGGATATTCCATACCACATGGCATCATGCTCAACAATAAACTAGGGTGGAGGTTGGCTAGGGACAGCCACTGAGGGATGGGCTGGGCATTGGTTACTTGGTGCTGAGCATACGTTTTCATTTGCATCACTTGTCTTTCTACAGTTTTATCTGGTTTTCTATTTTCTTTATTAGTATTATTATTACTATTAAATATTATGAATATTATTATTAATGTTATTACAACATCTCAATTATTAACTGTTCTTAACTCACGAGTTTTCTCTCTTTCACCCCCCCCAATTCTCTTCCCTCCATCCTGCTGGTGGGCCAGAGGGGATGTGAGCATGCAGGTGTGTGGTGCTTACTTGCTGGCTAGAGCTGAATGAAGACACATTGGGTCCAAACAACACCTCCCCAACTCAGCAGTCACTGAGAAAGCCTTTATATACTTTAATTCAGAGGCACTGATGTCTGTGAAACAGTAATACAGCACCCACCCTGCCAAATCTACAGAATTTCAATGTATCAGAAATGAAAATATAATTGCTTTGGAAGCAGTACTTGAAGCACATTGCAAATTTAGAAGTTTCACAACTCTGACTGCCACACAGGAGAGAAGTAGTTGTCACACAGACATTCAATACGTCATAATTTGACTGCTTGCTCTCATACACTAACTGCTTAACTCTTCCACACAGGAAGGAAATGCCTTTGGTCTTGTGCCAAGCATTAACCATGTAACTTGGTGCTCTCCAATACCTTTATTTTACACTGCAATTAAAATCCTTGGATCTAGATTTGGCAAATTAGGATAACGCCTTCCCTATGTCATCCACCAAAGAACAACCAAGAAAACAAAATTATGTATAGTAGAGATTTAAGGCACAAAAGCACCATAATGCCAAGTGCACTCCCATTAACATATGGTGGACTACAATCACAAACCCAAATGCAACTACTTCACACATCCAAGCACCACTAAATTAGCATAATATGAATGTCAAGGTACACTGAAAACAACCACACTGCAGCAACCAAATAACTTGGCAAAAAGAACTGAGGAGAATTTAAAGTACAAATAACCAGGTAATTACTTGAAAAGAAAGTTGTTTCACAATGAATACCTGAACATCAACATTCTTCTACAATGGTAAGATATCACTGACTGTAACAGTCTTCTAGTTGATAAGTAAAGCTAAGGATTGTCTGCAAGACACTGTGGAATGCACATGTGAATACATTAGGTTCACCCCCAGCTCTGCCAGACCTACACATGGCCATTGGCAAACCCACTTTACCTGTTCCACTGCATCCCAGTTGTTAAAAAGAGAATAATAGCCTCCAGCATCCCAGAAGCAGAAATTCCATTTATATCCCAAAGACAACCCTGGCTTGGACAGAAACAGCAGTAAGAGCCTGAAGAATCTGTTCTCATATGTTTATACTTACGTGAATAAATATCTCATAGTCTATGTAAGAATGCCATGAGTCCTCTTTCTGTATCCTGGGGTCTCGCACCAAGACAGTTACAAATTCCTGTAAGTGCATAATAAAAATCAAGCAATTAATTTCAGAAGACAAAAGCAGCCTTAAAGACTCTCTTGACTGTTCTGCTGTTCCACAAACCACTGAGTCAGATTAAAAGCTGAACTGATGTTTTATTGAATTTTGCAACCCTATAAATGGAGAAGCATAAAGGCAATGAATCATCTGAGCTACACCACATGTCTGGGAAAGTCCCTGCCAAACTGCTAGCTGAAAAGGAGTATTTCAGATTAAGTAACACTGTGGAAAGTCATACATGTTTCATGCATAGGAGATGAAATCTTGGTAGTGACAAACTAAAAACCTAACATTCGTCACACATGTAAAGGAGAATAAGGCAGGTATTTCAGGCTTTTCCCACATTTGTAATCAACACTGACAAAGAGTACAGCTGAAGATCGTCACTGGGGCATTTCTGTTCCAATCTGCCCATCAATCTGCCCAAGGAAGCAACACAGCTACACTGCAGTACAAAATTACCCATTTTGAAGGGACAGTCATATAGGGTATTTGTTGTAGAAGTTGTCATATCTAGCTTACTTCCTTGTAATTTCTACATTTGTGTAATAATTTAGAGAGACCCCAAAAGAGAGAGAGAGAGGCTCTGTGGATGTTACTGTAATGTAACTGGGCATCACTAATAGGAATTGGAAGAGACTGAAGAATTAAATGTTTCTCAATACTCTCAGCTAATGATCAAAATTCTGTTGTAGAAAAAACAAAACCAAACCCTAAAATCCTGATAAATCTGTATATTCATGCCAAAATAATCCTTTAAAATACAAAGGTCGAAAGTGTGCTTAAATACCTGCTACTCCTGGAGCACATGTACAGGCTGCCCTACTCCAGTTGCTTAAATAAGCTATTTGCCCCAAAAACTAAGCCAACCACTTAGCAAGGACTTAAAGAAAAGTGTATCACTTTAAGCTGTAAATATATTCCCCCTGAGAGGAAGGCACTGCGCAAGATCTACAGGTACAGGAATCAACTGTGGGAGGAATGACAGCGTCTCTGGTAAAAAACAGGCTTTTTTTAGTACATATTTGCATAAATCAAGAAATCTTGAACTAGAAAGCTCTCAAAATGTGTCTTCCTATGCCCAAACCAAAGACATCAGAAATAAAAGCTTTACTCTTCAGCCAAGTATTCTCCCCTAACACACACTTGCAGGTACCACCACTGCAAACCTTCAGTGGACTGACAGGAGAACAACAACAACCTTCAAAGGCGAAGATACACTTTTTCCTGAACACTCTGTACATAGCAGGGAGACATTCAAGGTCTGGATTAAATAATTTTCCTCCCTGCTTCAGAGATAGGGAGCCTGTGAACTGATGGGTGGACACAGCTTTTGGTTTTATGTTGCCCAGCCCAGCTCCTGGTCCCAGGGGTGTTTTCTGTATAATTGGTGGTTACCCTTCTGGTGAGTATCATGAACACCTCGCCAAAGCAAGCACATGAGAAAAGCTCCTGCCACCTCTGCTGCTTCTTTCCTCACTGAAGAGCAGCAGAGGACCAATTCTCCCCTGCAGCTTTTTAACCCCATGGCAGAACAAGTGAACAGAGCTTTAATCATTTCTACCAGCTGAGGGTCATGCCTTTACTTTAATGAAAACACTAGTGGGACACATAAGGAAGTTACTTCTGCCCCGGAGAAGATACTCAGCAATGTGCTGAACACAGGAGAGGATACCATTTCTTTGGTTGTTTTTCTCCACCTGCCTCACTGTCTATAATATTTACCATATATAGGTATGTAGGTAGATAGACAGAGCAGACTTTCAGACCCACTGTACCATCTTTTTACATCCCAAGTTTTTGTCTTCACCAAATTCCTATTTCCCTGTGTCCCAATCTTCTCCAAAGCTGCAACCAGTTCTACATACTTTCTGTCCTTTGCTGAGCACTAAATTCATCAGTCCTGCAAGTGGAAGAAATTATGCCAGGAAGCTTTGAACAGGACACTGCATTTGTCTTCCCTTCAACTGCTGCAGCACAGGATTCACAACCTCAGGCAGCCTGCTTATAACCTGACCTCAGTCTCCTTTCTCTCATTTACTGCTGTATCGGCTTCTTCTTGACTTTCCTTTTGTCCAGGTTCCCCAAAGTACCCCATTTCCAAATAACCTTCCATAACCCTCTCCTTTGTACAGAATCCAAATAGTCTTTGAAGTAAAATACTTCATTCAAACCTTTATAATACCAAGGTATTGTGACTAAAAGTTGCTATTGGATATGCTGTCGGTTAGCTATGGCTTACCTTGCAAATCATTCTGGACCACAAGATTTACATTGGAAAACTTCTGTACACTTGACTTGCAATTAACTAGTCACTGAGTTCCAACAAGGATGAAGTTAAAACCCTTCAGACTCTACCTACCAAAGAAACGAGACCTACTGTATATGCTGTGGCAGGCAGTGTCTAAGCAGTAAAGAACTGAGCCAAGAGGAAAAATGATGTGCAGAACAGCAGAGCACCTCAGCAAAATGCAGCCCTCACACGCAGTCACTGTCAGCTTTGATTTGAAACACCAGGATTTCAACAGAAGACTGGGTGTTCCTTGTTTTTCCCCCTTACTTACCGAAAAAATTACAATACCGAGTTTAGAATGAAGCAAGATAAACAGTAAGCAACTGGAAATGAAAAATAAAAATGTACAGCCTTTCTCAAGATTTAGGGTTACTTCCCCTATTCATCTCTTGAATCCAGGAAGTGTTATTCCCATTACAGATTTTGCTGCTCTGAAACAGTGGCATTGCACATACAGACTGTTCCTTCTCTTTTGACCTTTAAGTCTTCTCCAGAATACAAGATCCCAAATGCTGGGAAAACAGCATTGCTCTAATCAAAGCAGACCTAACCACCCAGTGTAAGTGATGATGATCCACTGCCAGAAAAGGTGCCTATGCTTTTGCATCCCTAGAGTAAAGGCCAATATTCACATACAGGCTATGTTATGGTCCAAGCAGAGTTAGGTGGGAGAAAACTCACTCCTCTGTGAGATTGCTGTTATATGCTCAGTCCATCCTGCATTCTCTGGTCACAATCAGGAGATTACAGCAATACTGGATAATAACTGCCCTTCTCCTCCGTATGTATTCCACTCCCTCCCCATTTTGCTATAAAACTGAGGATACTCTCAAGAGACATCTCTATTCTCAAGTAATGCACTGTCCACCTGGGGGAGGTGACGCTGACCTCTCCCTCCCACAGACCACTTGAAGACTAACTTAATCATTTGTTACAAAACTGTACTGCAGCCCAGCTGTACAACGTGGGAGACTCAGTACAAAGACAGCCAAGGTTTCAGGGACTTTTAAATTTTGACAGCTGCAATCCTGTACAAGGTGTCTTCCTCCCCTGCCCAGTGCTGCCTGGTTTTTCCAGAACTGCAGATCTAGCTAGTATGTCACTATGTTGTCACTATTCACTATCACTAGTATGTCACACATATTTTCAGTTTTTAGGGGTGGTTTTTTTTTGTTGTTTTGTTTTTTGTTTGTTTGTGGGTTTGTTTGGTTTTTTTTGTTTTTTCCTTGGTTGTGTTGTTGGGGTTTTTTTAATTGAGGGGCACAATGCTCACATTTATATCAATGCATTCAAGAATATGTGTCCTGTTACGCTTCAGAGCAACAATTCTCTCAAAACCAAAATTTGCTGCTGACTGTTAAAAGTGTGCAGGCTTGGGCAATGAGGCTTCTTGCACTGGGAACAGTATATACTCAAGAGAAAGCTACTGAAAGATGTGGCATCTCCATTTATTCCTTCTCTCTGCTAAAAAACTGCTAAATTCAGAGGCAAACCATTTTCTGTCCAAACTGCTAAAGCTATAGCTTTGATATGGATCCCAGCAGCCACGCTGACCTAAACATCCTCATGAATATTCAGAATCTTCAAATCTGCCCCAAAAGTAGTCATAACTACTTAACAAGCAGGAATTGCAGAGCAGTTTCTCTGGCTGGATGTGCCTTTTAATTCCTGGCTAAACCAGCCAGTTTAAGCATGGCACTGGTGGTATTTTGCTACCCTGTCCTCAAGGCCAGGAGCAGTCCAAGTAGATAGGGTCACACATAAATGACAAAATGACCAAAGTGACACGCAAACCTGGATTACACCTACTCCCTCATGGTTACAGATCTATGCAAAGAACATGAGTGTTGACAGGAGACTGAAAGGACAACACTGAGGTCACACAGACACAAGCATGGAAAAACAAAATGTTCCATTTGGATCTGCCTCAAAAGGAAAAACAAGCCCTAAAGGCAGCCGAAGCAAACACAAGAAAGCTTTCTCTTTTAATTTTTAGCTTTCTTTTTTCTTCTCCTTCTTTCTTTTGTTGGATATATTTCTGCATAATGCAATAGATTCCTCAGAGAAAAGGATAAGGCAGGAGCCTTACTATATAGAATTTTACCAGAAAAAATGTGCCTTTCTCAGAAATCTCTAACATTTTCCTACTAGGAAAATAGGAAATCTGGCATGGAAATATCTATTTTTAGTATGAGGGGAAAATCTACCACAAGAAGGAGGAATAAAAACAATCTCACATTGGTTGATTATTTGTATTAATCATTTCAGCTGCATTTTAATTCAAATGTGTGTGCTCAGGACTGTATCAGGTGATGAGCTTGTGCTCCTATTACACATCTGATTAGTCAATAACCCCTGAAGAGTAATTTTCCACAAAGCTTCCAAGAAAAATAGCGTATCCCATCAGGTTGCCTGTTAGTAAAAGAATCAGCCACAAAGGACATGGGACTTTTCATGCTGTGGGTGTTGGCATCTTCCACCACACATGCTGTGTAGTAAGGCTGATAAGAGACTAAGAGCTGAGACAAAATAATTTGTTGAAACTTTTAATGTTCATTGGACAGAGAACATGCAAGTGGGATTCTCGTGGTCCATGCAGTTGGTAATCAGAGTTCAGACCCAGCTCCAACCATTAGTCCAATAAAATATCTAAAACTGATAAAAAGAAGACTCCATCCAAATCCTTCTCTCCTGTCCCAGTGTCTGAGCCTCTTATGCACAATCACTTACTCTGAATGAATATCTGATTCTTCTATCAGATCTTACAGAAGAAACTGGCACTGCATCATTCCAGAATATTCTGTATCCTGGCAACTAAAAGTATGAAGAATACAACCAATCTTCCCTGATCCAAGCAAACCTTAATGAAATTCAATCCACAACTTGAATCCTTTTTTATTAAAGCTTAGACATGACTTACCTGTTTTTCATGCTTTGGCGTCATCTTCACTGGTTTGTAGTAAAAAAAAAATCCACCTGAAATACAAAACCAGAATAGAAATCAGACTGTAGTTATTTAACTACAATATTATTCATAGTTATTTAACTACTGTTAATTTAGTAGTTATTTAAAGGTCATTATCACCCTTTCTCTTTATCACTAGACAGTGGAAAAAGCCAGGCTTAGTGCCATATATAGCAGAAAACATGTTTACCTATATCTCAGAATTTATTAATTTAAAAAATAATCAGTTTTTAGAAGCACTGGGCTAGTCCCCTTCTTTATATATTTGTCATACTTGACACCTCAGTTCATCTCTGGAAGCCAGTTCTTTTCTTCTCTGCTCCAAGAGCCATCTCAGGGTTTATCCTTGTACCCACCTCCCAACAGTTCTGCCCAGCCAGCATTCCCAGTGCACAAACACAGCTGAGGCAGTGCTGCCTGTGCCTCATTCCCAGGTGCCCAGAGACTCTAAAACATCTGAGTCAAAACAATTAAATGCCTGTCTCAACCATCTTCCTGAAACTCAGAGAACTGGAGACACAAACTGCTTGGATACTGCAGGAGAGCTAAAACTCAGGCTAAATTTCACAGCATCCGTGTTTTCAAACCTCCATGTAGGGAAGGGTATAATTAGACCAACTTGAAACATCCTGTCATTAACTTACATTTTAAATCTACTCTTTCACTGAAAATCCCAATAAATTTTTAACTGTGTCTGCAGTCCAATAAACTGGACAGTTTGCTCAGGACAGGTACCCACATGGGAAGAACAGAGAACAAATAATTTATTTACTTGCCAGCTTATGTACACACCACCTCCTGTTTAGTGATACAGAGCTTGAAGATGCTGTTGTTATTATACAGCTGCATATTTAGGTCAAGCCCAGCCAAGGAGTGCTGAACACCCCACCCCTGCCCAATGCCTCTTACGAACACTTTCAAATTACAAACTCCACCCATTTTAATAAAACAGGGCACAAATATAAGCACACATACATTTCTTTGACCAGGAAATTATTCTGGAACTAACACTTTGTTGTCAAATTTCTATAGGGTCAGTCATATCAAAATAGGATACTCGGTTTCCAAGTAAAAATGACCATACATAAGACTTCATCCTAAAGGGTGCCATTGTACAGTTCCCATCTCCATAAAGATAAGGCCATCATTTCACTTCTATAGCTAGAATGGTACTGATAAAATAGGAATATCAAAAACACACTCAAATTTTCTTTTTTTTTTTAACTCCATTTATATATGCTTAACTAGCATGTATGTTCTGAGTTGAAGTTATAGAAGAGCACTCAAACACTTCCTCCTGCACAGGCTCAGCAGTGTCAAGCATCTCTGCAAGGTGGGGGTAAAAATTTGGCTCACTGGTGCTAACTGCTGTTAAAGCAAAAATATATTAGGAACTTTCTTTTTGGGGAGATAAATGGCTTTTACCTCACAGGAGAGCACAAGCACACATCACAGACCTTTCACGGAATTGCATTATCATTTAGGTAGCCTCCAAGATCATCAAGTCCAACCTCTGACTGACCAGCACCTTGTCCACTAGACCATGGCACTAAAGCCCATGGATAATTGTTCCCTGAACACCTCCATGGTGACTCCACCACCACCACCCTGGGCAGTCCACTCCAATGCTTAACAAGCCTTTCTGTGGAGAAATTCTTCCTGAGGTCCAAACTGAACCTCCCCTGGCACTGCCTGAGGCCATGTCCTCTGGTCCTGTCCCTGGCTGCCTGGAGAACAGGCTGATCCCCAGCCAGCTACAGCCTCCTTTCAGGCTGCTGTAGAGAGCATTAAGGTCTCCCCTGAGCCTCCTTTTCTCCAGGCTGAACACCCACAGCTCCCTCAGCTGCTCCTCGTAGGATTCAATCTCCAGACCCTTCCCCAGCTCTGTTGCCCTTCCCTGCACTGGCTCCAGCACCTCAATGTACTTCACAAGTGAGGGACACAGAACTGGACAGGGGACTCGAGGTGCAGCCTCACAAGTGCTGAGTACAGACAAAAAAAACCCACTGTGTTGGGCTCAGGCTGTTGGAAAGATTATTTCTGCTATCTCTCCCCACTGAGTACAGTTGTAAACCTATACAGTTTGATGTTATTTTCCCCCCTTTCTGATCTGGTTGGATGTGCTGTGTTTTTTTTCAAAATGGCAATTCAAAATTTTCTTCCAGTTATGCATCTTTATCCCATCAAATTCTGCAGTGTGTTTCTCTCCTGTCTCTAAGCTGATTTAAGTGAGAAATTATGCAAGCCCAAAATATCTCATTCCTAACACTGCTAGCGAACGACAAGGCTTGAAATAGCACGTTTCGTTTTGTCATCTGTTTTTCTAATGACCAAATTATGTGTTGGTGCAGGTTAGCTAGAACAGCCTAAACTCCGAACAGCCACCACAATTTCAAATATTTAATGGCAAAAAATTAGTATTTCAACACCAAAAAGCTTCCTAAAATATTTAAAATGCATCAGTTTTTCATCAAGTAATTTGGGAAAAAAAAATCAATAATGGAAACACAAGCCCACCAAAGCTGCCTTTTTACACTGATTACAGCCAGATTGCCCAGTCATGCTGCAGCCACTTGCAAATATACTGAATGCAATATTCTGTCTGGTAGCAAGATATATATTTGGGGACTTCTGTAACACATAGAGAAGCCAGTGAAGCAGAACACACAGTGAAGCCAGTGAAACTTCTGCTTAAGAAGTTGTCCTTTTATCTTGAGAAAAAACTACCCAAAATACCAGTGATGGAGAAAAGCAGCCATCAGAAGACAAACAGAAGGCCTTTGGTCATTTTTACTCTAAACAAAACTTCCTCTGACAGGGAAATGAACAAGTGCTGGGAAACAGAATCAAAAAAAGCCAGTGGTTGATCTCTAGTTTTGATAAAACACTTTCTGTTGAGACTGGGAAAACTCCCCCACGTTGCTTTGAATAAGTTTCTGTTCTGCTTCTGATCGATTAACAGTCTGAAAACTTCTTTTTTCTTTTATTAGTTTCATATATTTACTATATCAACTGCTTCTTGCAGTACATATTTTTTTATAGTTCTTAATTGTATAACCAACAAAACTGCCAGAGAACAGCTCCACAAGTGCTAACAGCAACCACCCAAAAGCAAAAAGATTATGTAGGATGAATTGCCATACTTCCTGTGCCTAAAAAAGAATCAGGAAGAAGAGGGAGGAAAAAACACAAGTACTGCAGTACTTTTCTTAGGGAAAACAAAAGCAGTGCTCTTCTTAAGGGTAAGAGATAAATAATATCAAGAATTATATTTTATTTCATATTTTAGAGATTAGTTTCTATTTTAAAATCTAAATTAAAACAGATAATCTAACATTACTAGAGAAATACCCTTTTATCATGTAGATGGACTGCTCCTAAAGGAGGAAGTGATTTCTCCCCAGCGTTAGCAAACTGAAAGATGAAAACTCAAGCAGGAGCACACACAAAAACCACATCAACTTGCTCTAAGTACAGCATGAGCAAATGCAAGCCCTCCTGGCTGCCTCACCAGTAGCTGTATTTACTTGCACTGAAATTTTACAATTTCACTCATTACTGGGCAGTGGCCTATGCAATATCCTTATCTGTTCTGGGAGTGCTCGTGCATTCCATGTAGTCAGTGTTTCCTCTCAAGGATAAATGCTGGTAGTCAGCTCATCCATCCATCCACCTTGGGTTATTTCTAATCATATAACTAAATTACCACCTTCAGGCTTTAATGGGGAAGTGTGATTTAGTTTTAGACCTTGGTGACGATTGAAAATACTATCCAGTCACAAGCAAAGTCCTCAGCTGTGCTTTCAAGGTTGTTCCCACCATCAGTATCAAACGAAATTTTCATTCAAGGCTTCAATATGACTGATAGAGAGAGAGAAAAAATTAATCTCTAAATGCTTACAAGTCTTTCCTGCATTTTGTGTTTTGCTCACCTTAAGACTCAAACAAAGTCATAATAATTTTCAGCCTGTAGAAAGTTCAGCTGCATCTATACATGGACTTCACTGTCAAAGAACATCCCCATGTGCACCTGGCCACACTACCTTCCTGAAAGGCAAGTGATCTGTGTGGATTTGTGAGGAAAATACACATGCAAGGGTGATGGTGGAAGGAGGAGTAACAGGAAGAATAAATAAGAGAAGCTCTGGAGAGTTCAAAAAACCCCTAAGCCTACAAAAACACACCATTCTGTGTTGCCAAATTGACCACATCCTAACACAGCTTGGCATTTACAGCAAGCAGGTACATGGCTATCACAGAACTACTGCTCTTCTTAATGGGAAAAATCTTATTCAAATGCTGTTCCTCAAGTAGGGACTTTCAGTCAATCCAGAAAACTCAAACTCAGTGTAAGTTAATGCCTTCTACTTCACCTGTTCCACCTTAACACCTCGGGTCAACCCAACTGTACTGATCAGAGTCATGGGTTCACTTCTGTTCCTCACTGTCCATGAACCAGATGGTGAGGACTGAAACTCCAGACTGTGCAGGTCACAGAGCACGTTTCCTCCTTTCATCTATCCTGATGGTTATTTGCCTCACCCTCAGCAAATTACTGTAAGGATCTTGGTCAGAAGTGAAAGAGAGTATGAAAGACACGAGCATTTTCATCTAAACTCTACACAACAGTCAGGGGTCTGCAGCCTGCCTAGTGAAGTCAACAAAATTAAGTACCCCTTGAGCAAATCCTTCCCACTTCCCAGGATCAAGGCACCTGTTCCATCAGTGTTGTATCACAGTATGAGCACAATCACTCCACTGCTGAGCAAAAAACAAGCACACTGTCTAAAGTGCTTTTAAAAGAATGAGAGCTTTCCAACACTGACAGAATTCACACACCTTCCTTTCCACCACAATGCAATGTAGAAAGGCACTGCCAAATATCGTGCCTTTGTGGCTGCATTTGAAATTCCCAGGCACTGGTGCCAAGATGCTTAGTTAACTACTCCTTCCTATGGAATTTCACTCAATTTGGTTTCTAAATACTTTTTTATGGCCATGAGGTATAAGACAGTTTCTCCTTAACCATTACATTAGCATTTCTCCCCAGTCAGCCATTCCCTTGTCCTGCAATCTTCCTGGCTATTAAGACATGTTTTATCAGAACAATGAATCTGAATCATTAAAAAAAGAAAAATAACAAAAAAAGAAGACAATATATAAGAAATTTTCATTTGTTTCAGAGGAACTTGAGAATCAAAGAGTTAATGAAAAATACTAATTTCCCTTTGCCCTCCAAAATAAATACATCACAAGGATTAGTGTCAGGTGTGGGTCACAGATTTCCAATTACAGTGGTATTATACCGTGCTTTGAATTGCTTCAAGTTAATACCATATTGCTGGACAGCAGCATGACTTATGTGCCAAGCCTTTCTGAAACCTCTAAAAGCCTAAAGATAAACAAGGAAGAAGTACTAAGTAATCTGTTCAGAGTAGGAGAGAGCATCGGATGTTTCCCCATTCCCCTCTTTTTGTTGTTGGGCTGGTTTGGTTTTTTGGGAGGAAGGGGGTTTTGTTTGCTTTGTTTTTTAGGCTGAAATTGTAGACATACACACCACCAAAGGACTTTATGGATATTCTGCAGTGCAGTGGGTTGCTGATCTCAGAGAAACTATTACTTTGGTTTACTCATTATAGAAACTACTGGTAAAGCTAACACTGGCATCTTGGGATTTTAGGCAACGACTACAGAGCAGTAATTGTGGGTCAAGTCACTGAGAGAACAGTACACGCCAGAGCTGGTCATGGTAATTATTTATTGCTCAGGGCTAATGCTTGCCACTGCTTCTGCAGACTACCAGGGGACCACTCAAAACTTTCCTGCAGCTCCAGCTCCCATGTTTTCCAGGAAGCCTGTCAAGCTGGTCTGCCACGTGAGCCTGCCTTTGCTACTCTTTCCAATTCTTATGGTGCATAAGAAGTAGATTAAACTACGCAAAATTATTTTTGTGGCATACATAATCACAGGTTTTGTTGCTAGGACATTTTCAGCAGGCTGACAAAGAGATAAGGCAGACTTTGAAGGAAGCATTGGTGACCTTCAAGGTAAAGTTTCAGGAAGCGTGCTTGCTCCAGGGAGCTTTTGAGATTCCTTGAGCTAGGAGAAATCAATTTCAGGAGAAACAGCAACCTTGGCAAGCCAGCAAATTCAACCATCTTTTCAGCTGTGCTTAACATGGAAAACACTGGACAGGCACTAGGCTTCTTACTGATACCTGCACAGAACAGGCACACCACTGGCACTGAAACCACCCCGAGAAGGGAAAGCAGCAAGTAATTTCCAGGCTAAACCACTCGCTGAATAGCACTGTGTACTTTGCAAGTGACAGTTCCGCTCAGTTGCAGAAGTGATGAGTGAGGACGTACACACTGTGCACTCATAAACCATACACAGATCTTATGAGGTACACCAACACAGACAGATAAGCCACCCCTAGGTATTTTTTACATGATGCAAGTTACAAACAACCCATCAGACAGCTGTTACTCTTAGAAACCAGTAACATGGGGGTTGTAAAGAGAGACTAATGTCTCAGCATTTCAGAACACAGATTAAATTCCTAAGAAAAATATTAAATGCTGCATCTGAAGGAAAGTTCAGAGAATGTGTATGTCTTTCTTTCAAAAATCATGGTTTTTTCAGGAATTAAGTATTTAATTGCATTAAATCAAACTAAGTTCCCTTAAAAATAGTATCTTTCTCAAGGTATCTCTGTTATAATTAATTTTTACTTATCACAGGAAGAGAAGGGCTGATGGAAGCTGTATCTTTGCTGCTGAGTAAGCAAAGCAAAAGCCAGCAAATACTATGCAGTCTTATCACTATATTTCCTTCTCTGTCTCTCAGATGCAGAGGCTGCCATCACCTGACCCCTTCCTTCCCGACTCACCACTGGAACACTTTGAATCTTATGTGCCAGAAATTTCTCATTTTTTGCTTATTCCAAAATCTTTTAATTTATGATACAAATTTTGTCTGCTGCTTGAATTGCTGTTACTTAGCACTACATGTTTTAGCTTGGCTTTTTTCTTGCTGTGGATTTCCTTATGATATCAAAGCATCTATTTTTGTGATGTGTTACCTGCTCCAATCCAGGAAGTGTTAGTGTTTGGTCTTGTGCCCAGAGAGGAAAGTAAAGCAAAAGTTATAGTTTCTGTGGCTGCAACTACAGAATTAGAAGCCCCAGTCTCATCACATGGGTCTGGGGAGATGGCTGGGAAAGACCCAGCACAGATATAGTAAAAAATGAAATGAACAGCTAAGCAGTAACATCCTGAGACAGATTGATCCTAAGCAGTCTGTATTACTGCAGCTCAAAACCGTGGGTAAGACAGGAAATACTGCAGTCAATACAGTGTGCCCACAAAGCACTTTGATCAACTCTCTTCAAGCTGTTGTGTCTCTTGTGTCTTTTAAGTTGACCAAGCCCATGACAGCTCATCACAACAGCGCAGCTGGATCAGATGTCCAGCCTTTCACACTATGGCAATTCACTCTTTGGGCTCTCTTCCCCTGAAGAATGCATCGATGGCCCACTGTCGCACTAACGCACAACACGAATCACAGAGACACAGCACAGTCACAGCCGAGAGAAGGCAAGGAAGAAGTTGTTTTACTTTGGTTTTCGTATTATATAGAGTTTTGGGAACGACCATCGATTGGAAGGTGAAGTTACCACCTCTCCAACCACACTGGTCAATGACAAAGTCCATCAAACCTTTCTCCTCCCAGGAGAAAGAATGAAAAACAAAAAGACAGAAAAACATGTGGATGTTTACAAAAAGCAGTGTGAGAAACTCTATCACAAGAATGAAAACATCAGAAGGCTGAAAATCAGAGCGACAGCCCACCACTAACACAAAATCTTACTGTTGTCACATTTGTGTAGCTGCATCCACATATTGCACTAGTTTGTGGGCTGGGCATATCAACCACCAAATTAAGCATTAAAGAATGTATTAACTGTGAATGTGACTGGGCATTTCACTTGTTCAACAGGCTTTGTTACATTGCTAGATGCTAGACTGTGCCAGTGGCATGAGAACAGTATTTTGGGAGCAAATAGCCTCTAAATAGTGTTATTTATCACTAAATCAGGCAATTCTGAGAAACAAACAGCATTTGGAAGAAGAAACTTTTCATGAGACTGACCAGTGAGAAAAACAAGCCAAAAATCATTCACATGATTTGAATATATGATTCATCCATATACCTGGATTTTCTACTTCTCATTTATTTTGTGCCTACTGAACATTAAGATGTGGTTTTTGTTGCTTTCGCTCCACTGCTGCACCCTGACTTTTTAAGATTGGTATCAGCTTTTGGCCAGCTCCTGGCACAGGAGCCTCACCTGTGACGCGGCAAACTTCTTTATGAAGTTGTGAGAGAACAGCAGGAGGCATAGCAAATACAGAAAAATGGGAGGGAGAGAAGAAAAGCAGCACTTGGTTTTGACTGCTCTGCCATCACAGCCAAGTCAAAGAAGTTGCTGGTCAGCCTGGAACAAACACTGTTCACGATAAAGTGATAAGAGAAGCAAACGTAGAAGACAGTGCTTGCAGGACAAGCACAGCTCACAGCTTTCTTTCACACTGCCCAAACCCATGTGATATTTTTCCAACAATGAACTCAAGTAGACCACTAAGTAGTCTGAAAAACAACTTCTGCCTTCAGTAGGAGAAAGATTTCACACTCACAGAGCAGGTGCTGCCAAAATGAGCAGAATGCACAGATCTGTATGGCAAGCCTACGGGAAAAAAGTGGATCGAGAGGAAACAGGTTTGTGTTAAATAATACTTATTCCAAGTTCACTTAAATATATTTACTTCAGGCCCAAAAAAAGCACAATGCAGTCTTAAAACAGAACATGCATCAATTCATACAACCACACCTTTAACTAAACCAATTGAAACCTACACGTTATGAATGGACGTACTAGAAGTACTACTTTGGGGTCCTACAGTTAAGCCCATACTAAATGTCCACCACATGGCTGGCAGGATCTGACAACCATCAAGAGATCCTCTCCAGCTCTACTGGTTTGTAGAAACACAGTGATGCTGCAGGGACAATGGCTTTTTGGCCCAGAACTACACGCAGATCTCAGAACAAAACTGCAATCACGGCACCTCAGTGAAACCAAGGGCCCGGACCAAGCAGGAGCAGAAGGTACCAGCTACCCCACACCCCCTGCAGCTGGAAGCCCACAGAGGAAAGCCCCACTGCAGGTATCCAGCCTACGCCTCACTGCCTGTAACTTTCCTGCAGAACTGACATGATTAGGTCCCTTAGTGCCATCGGAGATGTGAACAACCATTACTGAGGAGGGATTTCCCCATTGTAGGTGAGTTTCAAATCCTGCTGCACATTATGCACAGTAAGTGTTTTACACACTCAGGAAGCACTCTGTAAAGATAGAACTGTCCTTGACAGGGTCTGTATTGTTGTTCTAGCAGGACAACAGGAAGGATAATGGTTAGAGGTTTTAATCATCTACACTAAAAACAACACTTTTGCAATTGTAGAAGTTAGTTATCAACTGACCACTGAAATCCAGAATTTCATCTACATTAAAGAGAGAATAAAGCTATTCAAGGTTGGAAAGTTATCTAGCTTAGCCAAGCTTATGGAGAAAAGGCAGCATTCCTTAGAATTAAGTTTTGCTAGAAATCCAGTGAAAGGGCAATCATATACATGAACCCACATGATTTTTTCGATACTGCTAACAAAATTCTATGTCTATGTCTAGGACAAATGACCACCCAAGGCTGGAATGACAGAAGCTCTAGTGATCCTCAGGTGGTCAAAACAATTCTGGAGTGTCAACTAGTGTTTACACAGTGCTGTTCAGATGCTGTAACTCCCAAAGCCTTATTTTTTCAAGCAAACCTATTACTCTAAGAAAAGATATTTAATGTGTACAACTCTCCTTGGTCCGAAGGATCTGTGACTCTGGAAACCCTGGAGAAAATGAAAGAATCCTTTTTTGAAAGAAAATCATTCCTTATGCACATATGCCATAGTACAGGATATTATTTTCCCAGTCTGACTGAAGCCTAAAGACTGCCTTATGTTTTCTTAAAGACAGTCCACAGGACTTCAAATTATCTTTACGGTTATCTTGCATTAGTTACAAGGTTTGGTGCAAATATTGATGAATAGTTTTCCTGAGAAAATCAAGATGCTTTCTTTGCAAGATGACCTGGACTATTAACACCAATCTACCATGGTTTGCATTAAACCCCTGCGATTCAGCTGTGGAAAGCTCACAAAAAAAGACCTCAGCTGGGAGAGGATCTTGCATTTCTATTCTAAGGTTTAGCACTGGATTACATACCTACTGTCGACATCTTTTTCCCAGCCAGCAGTTCAAACAGATCTTCCAACTCAGCATATTCTGTGATTCATCTTCACCCACCCAGAGAGGGGCAGACAAGGGGCTTTCTCTCACCTGGAATGAGCCATTTGCCCTCCTGCCTCCCCAACTCCAGTCATACCTGCAAGCAGTGGCCGGACAGATCTAACAAATGCTGCGCAGTCCTAAATCCTTGGGGAGCACAACAACTCATGTCTCAGCCATTAAACACCAGTCTTATTCTTTCACATGGCTGAAGATATGTGAGGGTGTCTTTGGGCTGTGCATGAGAGACAAGGCTGTTAGACTCAGCTGCTCTCAAAGCACGATTGCAATGACGCTACGTGCCAACGTGACTATTTATACACGAGTGCCTGGCACGTCATAGGCTCTGGCATTATCAAGATGTTCTTCAGTGCCTGAGACTTGCAGATATGTCCCTTGTCCCCACAATCACTCCCCAACACCTCCACTGCCACCTCAGCTTTTCATATGTCATTAGTAGAAATTCATTTCTTCTGGGAAAAGACACGCTGCTCTTGAGAAAACAAAGCCTTCCCCTCTGGGAAGATAGCTGAAGTCTCATTAAAACAGAAGCTAAAGTTATGACTAATTTAAAACCACACATCACCATTACACAATTAAAACAATGAGACTATTAGAAGGCAGAACTTATAACCTGGTGACTGCTGCTGTACACAAGAAGCAAGGTAGGTGAACAGCTAGGGCCCTCCTGAGGGAAAGGAGGAGCAGGAACTTGAAGGATGCATGGGCAGCACACAGAGGTCATAGTAAATTACTCATTGTCAATTCTACAGTAAAATAGATGCTTTATTACAGGAGTAGAACATTTGGCTTTGAAACATAGTTTTAGCTATAAGTGAGTACATCTTCCTAGACAGCTCTGATAGAGAAGAAAGGGAAAGGAAGACGTAATTTTCTTAAGCCACAAATCCTTTCAATATCAGGAAACAGGGATTCCTTCACACCACAAAAAAGCAGGCATGGAGGGTAAATTTCTTCCTCTTTTTATACACAAGAGAGAAGATCCATAATGAAATCACTGCTGGTTTACCTGTTCTCAAACAAATGGAACTTGCTGATGTGCATCCTGCCCCTCAGCTCTGTGACAATCTGTACCTCCAGACACATGAAAATGCTGGAGCAAAGAGAAACTCCCTTCAGTCCTTCAAGTCTTTCCTTTCAGGCTGGGCCCAGAGGGTGATGTAATAATTTTTTCAAGGTTCATACCTATTCATGAACTCACCTGCCATACTGGGAGACAGTTTGACACAAGTCATGCTGAGGTGCCAGTGGGACAATGTGCAGTGCTGGTGTACTGTGGACACCTTGAGCTACACCTGCACAGCACTGATCCAGAGACATACCCTGTTCAAATGCAGACTTTCAGCAAAGCAGAAGAAAAGAAGCAAGAACGTAGTATGTATGTTATTTATGTCTGTCCCCTAAGTACTGAAGGAGTAAGCGCACCACGGAGCAAGGCAAGGGCCAGAGCAAAGGCTGGCAGACATGTGGGCTCCTTTCTCTGTGGAGAACAGGCCCAACAAAATCAGAAAGGAAACTGAAACCAAGAGCCCTGAGGACATTTAAGGGTTCTGTGAAGACATTTCACTAATTAGGCCTCAAGAAGAAAAATACTGGTTTGAATCTCTCCAAGTTGAAAGAGGATCCCTGGAGGAAAACTCTGGGAATTGCAGAACCATTTGTGATTTCATCATTGGATTATGTTCCATTAAAACTCCCACTGTTCTGCCTGCTCTACAGAAATCTGGACAAGCAGGATTCAGACAGCTAAACTTAGATGTCTGGTGTCTTTCTGAATGCTCACAAGGTGTCCTACTTACTCTTCAGCTGCTGCTCAAGAAGAGAGTGGATCAACTGTCGGTCATGTGCCAGCCTCAAACAAGTGTTTTGGATCCCTCTGGACAGTCACCTTGGAAGGCGCCGGTCACATACATCAGGCCATTGACCCGTGCCCAAACTGCTGGATGCTGCACAGGCAGCACTTTGGTGCTACGGGCAGTGCAGGCGGATTGCTCAGGAGACCCTGCTCCTTCTGCAACATCTCCCACCATGAGGGTTTGTCTGCCAGGGCTGCTGCAAGTGGTTTCAGCTCCAAGCTGCCTTTGCAGTCTCTCTGCTTCTTCTTTCCCTCCCACAGATGCTTGATTTTAACAGCACAGAGAGCTGTTGACCAAGCTCTCAGTGATTCAGTTGGAGCTTCTGCCAACAAGGAAATCGTGATGGCAGTCCGCTTTCTGTGGGTGGAGAGGTCACACCTGCAGCCACCAATGAGGTGGCATGACAAGCTTTTTATTTTTGCCTTCCTGTCGTTCAATGTCTATATACAAAACATGAATGTTTTGTAAACATACTAATCAAGGATTCTGGGTTTTTTTTTCCCTCCAAGCTGGGGAAGAAGAATGCTTACAAAAGGTGTTTCCATTCTTAAATTCTGTGTAGAGATTTAGCAAGCAATGATACGAAGATGCAGAGCCAAACACTACGCAGCAAACTTGTGCATGTAGCTCCCTGTAGACATGAAGCATGATTTGCTTCTCTTTTCCAAGACTTATCTTGCCAAGAAGTTGGGAAATTCCTGTAGGACACATAGCTGTGCTTTTCTCTTTGTATTTTTATCGGAAGAACAAAAAAGTTGCTGAGGGTTTTTCTTTTTTAGATAATAAAAATATGCAAAATGTTTAATGAGAAGAAAGAAAAAACACAATACCCTAAATTATTGAGATCTCTTTCACTTCTCTGTTTACAAAAGCCAAAACTTTATGCATACTACACACCACACGCATGGAAATAATATCCGTGTGACACATTGCAGAGATATGATACACCAAAGTTGTCACCTGTCTTATACTAACTGCCTACTTCCAGGAAGCAAGAAACAGCCCCAGCAGTCCATGCTGCTGAGTAAATGTTCACAGCTTTTTTGCTTTGTGATTTATCATAGTGTGGGTTTTGTTCTTTTGGGTTTTTTGCTTTTTTGTTTGCATTTCCTTTTTAAATCAACCTGCCAGAGGAGTGCTTCCTTCTTTCATATGTAGAAGTTACAAAATTGTGTGATAAAAGCAGAGAAGGTTGCAGTTGCCTGAAAAGATGGCAGCTAGGAAACACACTGAGCAAAAATGGACTAAAATGAGGCCACAAGACTGATTCAGCCCTTTATGGTCAGAAAGGCCCCAACTTCTGCCTTGGTGCCCTTGACAGTATCTCTCCTTTTTCAGGAGAAGGGTGGTTGGAGGGGAACACCACAATGAAGCAAGTGCCTGATCTGCAGGCTCAGCCCAAAGGCAGTGCTGCTCTGGGGCAGGGGCAATAAGCTGCCAGGGGAAGGAAAGAGGGAAGCATCAAGGAAAGGTGCTCTAGGGCTGCTTAGCTAGGTATGTTCAAACTGATGACTGCCGTGGCCCTGTGTCTGTGTGGAAAAAGCTATTTTAAAGTTTCTGTCAGCAGAGCCTTCCCCCTCGTTGTGTTCTGCCCCCCATCTGTCCAGAGGTAGCACTGAGCTGCCTTGCAGCAGTCACGTCACCAGTCCTGGCTCAATGGTGACAGTCCACCAGGAGGTCACCCCACGTTCGCCAGCGGATGGTTTGATTCAATGCTCCACTCGTTCTTATGCCCGAGAATTTCTCAGTTTGACCCAAATCCTCAGTAGTTTTTGCTCAGTATGGCACAGTGCTTGGGAAGGGAAATGTCAGGACACTCGGAGCCTCGGCACAGCAGGGCACCACTCACCTGCAATGCTGCACCTATGCTGAAAGCATCTCATCACTGTGGGCATGCAGAGATCACAGAATTAGCTCAAGCACCTACACCAGGGCTGGCTAAACTCCAGAACAGCCATTCTTAAGGAGTTAACATGGAAAACCACAGCTGTTTTGCAATGGTAGAAGAGCACAAATCCTTAGTAGTAATATTTTCAAAATATTTGCCTCCTTTAAAAAAATTAAGTATATTTATTTTCCTAATAAAAATTTAAAATAATAATCATCGGCATCTATAATAAAGGTACAAGTATTTCTATGAATACAACCCTGGTGTACCAATTCAAGATCTTTAAATTCATTAAAAGGCAAATACTCCTTAGATTCAACACAAAATATAGATTATAAACAAGAGGTTTCTGGATTTCAAGTCAAGCATCATAAATAATACCCTAGGCTGAGTCAGGCATAATTATTATTTGCATCTTCCGCACAAAGAAAATATTGGTATTTCCACTTTTCTAAAGAAAGTCCAGTATTGTGTAATTGAGGAAAGCCCTGCCTTGCTCTACTTTCAGTTTCAGTTGTCCCTAGCACAAACAGGAAAACTTTTCCTTCCACTTGAGCTATTTCTCTCAATGTGAGAAGCAGAGTGGGCAATGAAAACTCCAGCTGTAGTTTCCCTTGTGCCATGGGTGATGTGGGCACGTGCCAGGTGGGTGCCTCAAACACACCCGAGTGGGCCAGACCCTGATCCTCATGAGCTTGGCTCCACATTTCAGCCTGCCTTTATCTCCTGGACACTGCTAGCAGAATTAGGCAACGTTTACTCAGAACTGCCATATCCTTGAAGGTCTGTGAGAACACCCAGCCAGTTGTCCTGATCTGACGGTGACTGTGTCTCCAGGGGTGTGATCCCAGCAGCAAACACAGGCGGCCTCAAGGAAAAGCACTGGCAGCTGCCCCTGTGTCTTTGTGCCCAACTCCAGAACATGACCCAAGGCAAACCCAGCAACCCTCAGTCACTGGAACTTCCTTTGATTTATAAATCAGTTAGTTTTAATTGCATACTGTGTTTTCATAGGCTGTCTTCATACGTACCTAAAAATTTCTCACGCTGCTTAACTTAGATAACACAGAATCTAAAAATAACATAAGGCAGTCCTCACTAACAGAACAGTACATTGAATATACTGCATAACCGCATTCCATGATATATATTATATATTTGTATAGTATATGTATATCGCATGTTATATAATGTATATACACAACAATAATATGTATATATATACACACCGAGCTTTTGCACATCCCCGTGATCTTTAGATCACAGTTGCCAAAGGCGATGGATTTGCTACAGCAAAACAAAGAGGAGTGGACCAAAAGAAGATTAGTAGTTGTTTAAACCAAATACTCTCCCTGCCCGGCGTTAATCATTCCTAAGGCCAGTCATTTACCGCGCCGTAAGCCGCGGCGGATCCCTCCATCAAAGATCGGNGCCGCCGCCGCCGCCGCCGCCCTGAGCCCGGAGAAGCCGGCGCGTCACCGACAGCGGGCGGGGCCGCGCTCCCCGCCCCGCCCGGGCCCCGGAGAGCCAAGGTGCAGAGAGCGGCTGTCCTGCCACCGAGGGTGTGACAGCCCCAGACACCTGGGAGGGGCAGCAGGCTGAGTCCTGGGGCCGCGCCTGTGGAGCAGAGCGGGCATGGAGGTGTCCTGTGACCTGCGTCCTGATCAGATCTGCATCCTGATCATCTGCATCCTTATCAAATCTGCATCCTTATCAAATCTGCATCCTTATCAAATCTGCATCCTGATCGAATCTGCATCCTGATCGAATCTGCATCCTGGTCAAATCTGCGTCCCGTGGTCGAGTCACCTTGATTGAGTTGGGCTCTTTGGTGTTCGCAACTTGTAACACCGCAGCTGTGGGCGCCCCATGTGCTTTGTGAGATTGCACCCTAAGTACGCATCTTGCTCAGACTGAAAAAGTACAGGTTCATCGGGAGTTTTTTAGAAGCCTTTTAGTTAAGAAGGGGGGAAAAATAAATTAAAATTATCCCTGGAGTTTTACAAGAAATGACTGGACACAGGAGTTAATGCTATGGTCTAGTTGACAAGGTGGTGATAGGTTAAAGGTTGAATTTTATTATCTTGGTGGTATTTTACAACCTAAATTATTCTGGTTTTCTGTGATTGATAAACCAAATTAACTAGTTTTTAAAACGTGAATAAAATATCTCTTGAAGGTTTATTTTCAGCTTTACTTGGTTTCTCAGGAAATCAATGTTCTAGTAATTTTGTTTCTTCACTGGCTAGGTGTTGAAATTCCAAGAGGGATTTGAAATACATTATTAATGTTGTGTGCCATCACTTGGAGATTTTCTTCGTAATAGTGTTTATGCCACAACTCTGAAACCTTGAATTCCTGTGTTTTGGAATCTGTCTTCTGAAAAAGAGCTTGGCAAGCTGAGGGAAATAATTTATCTGTGATACTGCTGGTCTCTTGCAGTTGAGGCTTTTGTTTTGTGCTGAAATTTGTTTAAGAGTAGTAAATGAAAGCACCTTGGAAAATATCCACTGATGAGAGTGGAAGGAAAACAGTTAATTTTCTGTTGCAATAAGAAGGGTTAAGGGTTTCTGCTTCTGAAGAGCTTTAATGACCTTTACTTATCTCAGTACTGATAACAATCCTCAGAGGATCTGAGCAACTTCTCCTATTTTGAAAAAGAGAAATAATTTTAGTACCATTATACATATTTACTTAATTCCTAAAAACTGAAAAGGCTGTAACCTTTTCTTTTCTTAGATTTTTTCTGTAAACTGTGGGCTAATTTTTCCCGTAATACATCAAAATATGGAGCAAATTCTGGGGTAAAAATTCTCAAAGAAAATCATTATTAACTTGTCTTAAGTACTCCAGAACTTTTATCCAGTAAGAGCTCTTAAGCAAAACACTGCAGAGACAGGTAGAGATCAAGATAAGCAGCTACTGGAACATAGTAACAGAATACAGAGCATTAGGGGCATGCTACATGGAGTGTCTGAATCAGTCTTTTCCACAAAATATCTGGTGATGGTGGCTCACCATCGCTGGCAGTGGAGACCCCACGTGGGTATAGACAGGGCTCCAAGTGTCACTTGTCCTGTAGTGGCAAATTTTGTGGTAGGATGGTGAAAGCAGCCGAAGGCTGAACATCACCTTTTTTGCTATTGCTGTCAGATGTTGTGCTGAGCAGTGGCTCTGAGCAACCACCCTGTCCAAGAAAGGATTCACAAAGGATGGCCAGAATAGGAAAAGGCTGAAATGAAAGGAAAGAATGAGACTAACGTAATTAAATAGCTCTCTGTGAGATTGCCAGTATAAACTTATTTTCAGAAATCCATTTTTTCTAACATTCTAGTATTCAAAAATTACTATAATTGAGATTTATAAACCTGGGTTATCTTTGCATAGATATGAAATAGTGCTACCTGTCAGCCACACAATTTTGCCACCAAAAATTATCATAATTAGCTATAGTTAAATTTGGCAAAAAGGGACTATACAGGCAAGTGTTCTTAATGGTATAAAGAACAATTATGACAGGGAATAGTTTTTTTCTTTTGGAGAAGGCCTGTTCAAACTTCCAAACTGCTTATTTGTAGGATTTCAATCCTTCATTCATTTTACAGACTTTTTTTTTTTCTGTCCCACTTCAGTGCTGTAGTGAGTAATCACCTTTCATTATGCTATGGTGTGCAGATATATTCCAGGAAAGAATAGAAAATGAAAGACCTTACTAAGATGACTGTGACAAGCAGCAGAATGAAGATGTGAATGATGCCCCTACAGAATTTTTCTTCCTTCCTATTTTTATAGGAAAGTTTGCATCAGGAGGACCAGATGCCAATCATCATAATATTCACATTTTCTGGTTCTGAAGTGGAAGATCTGTCCAAGACCTTCTTCATGGATTTCCTCACAGGGGTGGGCTTCTCTTTCCATAACCTAATTTGGTCAATGTACCCAGTTTTTGTTAGCATGGACAAAATTTTCCTAATCTAAGTCAACTTCATGGTGTTTCTTATTTTATGTTCTTCTCTCCATTTATTCATGGATGATGAGGGCTGTATTCTCCAACTGCTCTTCCTCCTTGCTTTTGCCAGCAAACAGGCTCTCAGTTTGCCTTGATCTATATAAAACTGGCTGGTGAAAGATTCAGAAGTTGGTTACTTCTCAAAGCATCTACCACCAGACCTACTGAAGTGGAAACAGCTTTCAGCTCAACAGCAAACTTCAAGATTATTACAGCTGATAAATAAATAAAAAGTGTAACATCCTAGGAAAAAAACAGGAAAGATGAAGGAGAAAAAGATGAAAGGACTGGAGAAAGGAGATTGATTTCGTGAAGAAAGGGATAGAAATCAGGGCAAGGGGGAGTTTTGGAAAACTGGTGTTGCCAATTTAGATCTGTTGGCAGATGAAAATTTACGTCAAGAAAATTCCTGTGCATTTTCTATGAAGTCCTCATGGTATTTTTGTCCAGTTTTCTTCTGCCAGTGGCATTGTGTCCTGACATGATGTCCAAGTGTTTCCCAGGGTGCAGCTGTAGTGCTGGAATGGGTGTTGGGGCCTGCTGCTGGCATTGCTGACCTGCTGGTCTCAGGGGACTTCTTTCCCTACGCCAAGAACTTCCCCCTTAATGCTATGATAAACTAATTGTGCTTCAGGGAGTTATCAAATCTATGTAAAGTATTTTTTCCATGTTTCAACAACAAATAGAAGAGGGAACTTTATTCCACAACAGCTCTTTCCTAAAATTTCTACAGAAAAAAGATTTTATCCTGCTATCTTTCTATCGGTTTTATTTATTTCAGATTGAATCTGCCACAGATATGACCACCCATTTATTCATAAGGGTAAACCTAAGTGTGCATTCATCTACATTGACATTTTGTTTTAGGTGAGGTGTGTATTTTTTGAAACAAATCTCTGGTTGCCCTCCCTTCCTGCTCTTAGGTTCATTTTGTGGTCCATTTTGGTTCGTTTTTGTGTCAAAATACGCAGTAAGAAATGTTCCACCTGAAACATAACAAAAAGCTGCATTCCAACCACTGATGGAGCCAGCCTAGAACAAATCCTCCAGAGCACACCAAGGGAGAAGGTTACATCCTCCACATAAGCTGGTTTGCACTGCTGAGCGAGCTTTTCCTGTTGGAATCCTGCTGCTTGCAAATATAGACCTAGCCTAAGTCACAGAGTCATTACAATGCTGGTTTTGCTACCCCATGTTTATAATCCCTCAATTATTTCATTCAAGTTGAATAAATTTCTGCATCCAGAGTATGTTACAGGACTGGATCCTGACTGCTTGATCATATCATGAAAAATTCCAGATGAAAAGGAATTATTTTTAAGGATTCTTAAATTTGCAAAATACACTGCTTCGACCTAAATAATTAGAGTTAAAGAACAAAGAAATGTGGGATATTATGAACACAAATTAAAACATTATTTTAAAGACTTTCCTATCATTTCTTTTTCACAGCTGAAGAGGAGAAAATTGTGCAGCTTTAGGCTGCAGTGGGATTCTTAGGCATTACTCTTAGAAAGCATTAATTAAAAATGAGAGGAGTTATGTCAATTATTGCAGTTCTGAATAGTGCTTGGTAAAGATGCTCACTGTTTTCCTCTTGTGGAAGGTGTAAGGATTAAGAAAAGAGTGAGATGAACAAAAGAAGGAACTCTGCAAATGTTTTCCCTTACTGGTTTGTGTTTTGTGATGGAAAACAAAAATTGTCCCTCAACTATGGTGTCCTGTTTGGCAAGGAGGGATTTCTTTGGAGCTTATTTGCAATGAAGCATGAAATCAACACATTTTCCAGTGCTACTAATTTGTATCCATTTTCTAAGTATGGTAAAAAGCAGATGAACATATTTAAATACTCCCACCTGCAAATAGGATGTTCCCTCATGCAGCTTGGGCAAATGTTCTCCTATCTAAAGCTGCTGAAGGAATGAAACTCTTGATTTTATCCTGTCCACTTACATCACCATGGCTAAGGGAGGACTTCTGGTTGGAACAAGCAAGTTGCCAGGACCCTGGACATTTTACTGCAATGAGTGCAGTAGCTTTAGACTTGGTTTTGCAAGTGCTGTGCTCTCACATTCAGTAGTATCTGCTAAATTGCAGTCTCAAAAGTGCTGGGTTTAGAAGCACAAAGTCTGCCCAAGCAAAATTGGGTCAGACTGTGGGAGGGAGAGGATTATTTGGATTTGCATGTAATATGAAAAAGGACTGTTTATTTTCTTTCCTTTTTATTCTTTTTTTACTGATAAGTAATTCCAGTTTTCCATATTATATCTGATCTGAATGCAAGGTCACATGGAAGGCCTTGATGGTTTTAGTGCGAAGAAGAAGAAAATTATCAACTGACAAGAAAAGGATTATTAATGAAATTCCTTTGCCATCTTTTCAACTTGAGCTGAAGCCAAGAGCCTTATTAAAAACTGAAAACCATCAGAAAGTGCTATGGTTCGTTGCCACACACTTGGTTTTGCATAGCGTTGTCTAGTCAACCTGCTGAACTTGCATGATACTTTGCAAGAAAAAAAAATAAACAAGGATGAAAGAAACATGAATATTTTTAAAGGGACTCTTCCTTTACATGCTTGATAGAAGCAAAGTAATACAGAATTTATTTTCCTTTTTCTCCCCTAAATCTGCTTCTTAAAAGGATTTTATTGTTTCCTCCCTTTCTTTCTAGGCAATTTTTATTCTGCTTAGTTTTATTTCTCAAAGTCAGGTTAAATAAAATAGCATAGAGCCACTGTCTATTTGCATGAATACATCAGACTGACCAACTAAAATCAACATCCAGGGCAAATTCTAAAGTAACAAAAGATATGGCCCTAAAATTTGGCTTGATATTTATGACTATTTCAGAGAAGGTTATAATAGTTTAAAGCAGTGGTTGACTGGAGGAGCCTCATACACTGGTTTTCAATATGCAGTTTCTTACTGGTTTTGTGCTGGTTTCTTGCAGAATGTGAGACCAGAACAATCTTGTTCTTGAAGGGGACTCCAGATAAGTGGGTTTTTTCCCATCTTTCCCATCTTCCCTTTCTATTTGTGTCCCTTTCTACTGGGATGCAAGGCACCAAAGCCAAACAGCTGGCTGCCCTATTTTCCCTGCTTACACAGTGTGCTGAGATGTTTGTAGTCAAGGCAGATACAAACATCTCCTTCAGACAACTCAGATTGCCCAGGATTTAATTGGTTCTCCAAAAACACCTGTGCCCCCACGGTCCAGAGTGGCGGCCGATGGCAATTCCATACCTCAAGTGGGAGATGTCTGGGTCAGACTGGCTATAAAATCGTAGCTTTTTCTTTAAGTTCCCAGAGGCTTGGCTGTGAGTTGCCATTTGGTTAGCAGAGAAAATGTGCATGTCATATGAAAGGCAGTGCCTATGTGGATTACTGTGTACTGCCCGCTGTTGTCCTGATACATTCCTAAAAAGAGGTAGAATAAGAAGACACTTGTGATATTTTCAGTCCAAATACTCTCAGTTGGTAAAAACCTTTCTGGTTTTTCTTTTGACATGAAGAAACCAGTAATAAACTGTCATGTGCCATTTATTCCACATCTGGAAAAAATAAAACAAAACTTTAAAAATTAGCCATTCTTCATAAACTTTAGATGGAGCCCTGCTTTAAGCAGGTTACACATGTGTATTTCCATATAAGCATCTCTTTCCTTTGGCAGATTACCCCACAGTTTTCACCACACTCCTGAATCCTTGGAAACTTGCTTCTTCTGCTTATGGGACCCCAAATCTGAGGGGCAGGTGGGTCTCACCTGGTGAGGTGAGTGAGACCTCTGCAGCTGACTTCTAGACTGTCTGTGCAACGGCTTGATAAGGTAACTTTTTGTTCCCTTCAGGCAGAAGGAAGTTGGAGTACCAGCAACAGAAACCAGGTGTGACAATAAAGAGGCTGGGAGGAATTAGTAATTTTGAAAGGCATTTGGACTGATAGTTTTTGTCTGAGATGAGCATGGACAGAAGGAGTCAAGTTAGTGGTGAATATTTTAAGACAAGCTGCAGCCACGTGGCTACCAATGGAGTTAGAAGATCCAGAAGAGCAGAGATGCAATTAGGAGAAGCTGGCTTGGGAACAAGAAGGTTTACAGGGTCTGGCATTACTGACAGTGGTTAGGGTACTGGAGAATGAACCCCTTTTCCTAACATCCAGAGACATCCTAACATCCTAGTCACACTCAGAACAAACCTCTCCCATCGGTACCTTAACAGCAAAGTCTCGGGGCTTACACCTCTGCTGAAGATGTGGCAGCCAAACAAATTACTGTGCACCAGCTGAGTTTCAATGACTGCTGTTGGTTCATGTAAATGCCACATCATACAATCTCATTTAGCAGGAAACACGAGAGGTTTAAGCTAAAGGCTGTCACCTTGCTTTCCCAGTGCTCTGAGATGCTGCCTGTGGATGGATCTCACTAGGCCAGGAGCAATGGGAGCTTGCTCCTGTGGTGGACTCTTCCTGCCATTACCCTTGCCTTGGCTGCACAGCCTGGTTACATGTAGGGTTTGTGCTGGTGTAGGAGCCATTTAGGGTGGTATTTTTTTTTTTCCAGAATAAATATATTGGTACAATTCTTAGTATTAATGTATTAAGTTGATTTAAAGCTACGTTACCTCAGTGTAACAGTCTCTTCCTCAGCCCAGGCATAAGCATATACCCTCCAAATACCAATTTAGTGAACTATTTGGCGAGGCTTTATTATTTTAGGAAAACCTGCATTATTAGACCGAGGCTACTTTCACGTGGTGATAAGATTCCCATAGGCAACCTGTACCTCCAGCATTTAACGTGTCAATGGCTGTCACTTTTAGTTATATCAAAACCTTATTGCTGCAAATAAATTTTACAAGTACATGTGGTTGAAATCTACTGAGCCAACTGGTTTGTTCAGCAAAGGAGACAGGCAAGCAAAACTATCAGTCGTTCGGAATCACCTCTTGTATTTTGGGATGTTTTGCTTAGTTCTTTTAATCGTAAGTCAGATGCATCAGATGCCTCCTGCTGCCTGGCACAGCCACATGAGACAGGTCTTGCTCTCCCTGTTTCCCACATATTCTGTTCCTTTCAGAAGTGTGTATCCATTATCTTAAAGTTATTACAGTGAAGAAAAGCTGCTACTTTTTTCAGACTCAGTCTAAAATGTACACGCAATAAGCAGTCACATCTGTGTAATATTTGAACTTACAATATGAATTACACTGTATGCACTAGTATATTTGAAACAGCTTCTTGATTGTCTAAGAAACATCTGCAATGTCATTTACAGCCAAAGAAACATGTTGCAGGGTGTGAGTGGTGCTGGACTGTGGTTGCTTCTTTGCAGTTGGCAGCCTGGGCTTTGTGAGACTACATGTGTGAGTTGCAGCAGTAGCTCAGCACCACAAGCAGCTTCTGACTAACTATTACCTCATCATGAATCCATGTGGTCTATTGTTTTATTTCCTTCATTTTGTACATTTACAGCGAAGGAGTAGTGCACTTTAGATTGATCTGTGTAAGGTGGTTACTGGGAAACAATCTGAAGTGCAGAACTGAGAGCCCAGAGGCTGTGGTGTACCAGTTCCTAAAGAAGATGCTTTTATTTTCCATGATGGATGCTTTTGTTTGCTTTTAACACAGCTCACTTCTCATGGTCAGCTAAACCACACAAATGCATACTTAATGAAAAAAAAAAAATTGTGCCCGTGGAAAGCTGTTGCAGAACAGATACTCTGCAATGGTTATTCTTAGCTCTTTCCTGTGTAGACAAGTCCTGTGGTGCAGGTCATTGCTTTGTCTGCCATTAATGTCCTTGTATGAGGTTTTAAAATTATATTATATGGCCAAAAAAGCTAATGCCAAGATCTAGCTGAAATATGTTACTTAATTAGACATGGCTTTAGGCATTTGATTGACTCTGGTTTCCACCTGTGGCTTGATTTCCTCTTTCTGACTCCAAATTTTAAAATATTTGGGTTTGGTTTTTAATTACCTGGTAAATTACCAATGTTGGATAATAACATAATGTGGGAAGAGTAGTAAGAATTTCTTAGTTAAATTTTTACAAAACTCATTGATCTGACCTTCAGATCTGTTGACATTGTAGTACTCCTAGGGAGATTTGTAATGCCTCCTGTCTCATCTCAGTTTGGGATGTGGGACTCTGCTATGCACTTGCTGTGATTTCATGCATTTCCATGCTGTACTGTGCTGTGTTCTCTCACTTCATTAGCACAGTTAAGCAAGAAACCAGAAGCATATTTGCAATTATTTACTTCTTTTCCTAGAAAGTTTTTGTATTGCTAAGCCAAACCAAAATTAAATAATAAAGAAACATTTTGCCTGTGTGAATGGAGAGCATGGTAGTTGGGCTTGCTGTTGCCATTACAGCAATTTTAGTCTGGTAACAGAAACATTTTGTAATACCTGTGGAACAGGGAGAACTGAGATTTCAAGGGACTACAAAAGCAACTCTTCTTTACCTGTAGCACTCACCTGCCTTTGCAGAGCATGTATTCATTCATATCTGCAATGTCCAAACCTTGATATACTGACCTCCACTCAGACCAGCCTTAGCAACTACAGAATTAATTTCTCAGTAAGTACAGGAAAGAGGCATGCAAATTTCAAGTGAGACCCTGCCAAATTGTCTTAATAATGACACGTGGCTGAGTCAGACACAAAAAGATGAAGTTGGATCTGGTTTTGTGCTTATTCAAAACAGACACAAGCAGTGGGCTGTCTGTAGCCATGCTAATTGAGCAGCATCAGATGGCAAGGAATATGGAGGGTGATAAGCAAGAGAAGGATGTTTGAAACTCAGTTTTGGTTCAGATGTTTGAACCTCATTTCTCCACTAAGAGAGAGTATCTCTTAAGATTGTAACTGTCTTTGAAATCTACTTTAGTGCTGATGTCTTTAGGTACATACATAGTCCTCTGCTAATTCAAGCTTTAGTATTGCCTTAAACTTCAGTTTTGTTTTTTCAAAGCACTATCAAATAAATTTGCCTCTTTTTGAAAAATACAGCATTGCTTATTTTCAGAGAAGTTTACATTCATCATGGGAAAGAGTGAAGGGCTAAGAATCAAGCCTGTGATGTCATTGGTGTTACAGGTTTCTTGCAACTGTGTAAAAAAAATGCTCCGTGTCTTTTGTTTTCACATAACATCCCCCCAGTATATACTCAATCATTCTATCTATATGGGTAAAGTGCTCTCATTTATTTTCACAGTTCTTTTTCAGGTGCTTTGCTGCATCCTCAGCCTTGCATTGGCAGGTCAGTGAGTGAGTCTAGTCCAGCATTTACATGTTGTAGGGTGTGAATGGTGTTACTGCAAAAGGAACAGGAATATTTCGGTAGGTGCTGCTTCAAGGGGCGTTTTAGCACTACAGCTTTCTTGGAAAGATAGTGATTAATCAATGCATAGTCTTTTAACCAATTTGAAATATTCACACTTTGCAGAGGCAACACTTCCAACTGTTGAGACGTTTCCCAAATCTCTGTTTATCACCATTTGCTCTGGTTCTTCTGTTGCTCTTGCACATATGCACAGCAGGCAAACTGCACACGGCTGTGTACAGCTGGTCGGCATTCCTCCATATCTGCTCTCTCCTGCCACTCCACACCTGTCCTGCACGAAGTTAAACAACTTCTGCCTCCCGCCCAAATGTTCAATGAGGCCATTTTTAAGCCAATGAAGCAAATAGTAAGTTGTATATTGAGGACATCACACCACCACCAGTGTGACACACAGCCGTGAAATCACAAGCAGGAAGGCAACTGCGACTGCCCCAAAATCAGCTTGAGAAGCTGTTCTTTTTCATCAGAATTGTTTGTAGTTTAAAATAGTCCTCTACAATGTCTTTGGTAAGGGATTTAAAATTCTAATCTGTCTCATTTTACATATCTATTGAATTTAAGTTTAAGATTTGTCATTCATCCTAAAAATGCATTTACAAACTTCAGCATGGATCTTGCATATCTGTCATGAGATAAAGAAAATCAAAATCTAATTATTCAAGCCTTGACCCATACTTAAGCAGTTAATATCGAAGACTTATGTTACTGTCTTTATTCCCCTGGGTCACTTACTTCCCTCTAAATGATCACAACATCCCCTTAATGGAGGCACTAATCTTCATGACAGGAGCTCTGACTGCTGATCTACTGGCAGCAAATAGATCAGTCACTAGAAAGCAATGAGCATAATTAGATTCCTGGAGGAGATGTCAATATATGGAACCATCTCGAGGGAAGCCACCATTCGTCTCTGAAATTCTTTGGCCACTGCTTGCCATTCCGTTCTTGGGACTAGCACATCCTGAGTGGACCTTCACATGGAGATGGCCATACAGAAACAGCTGCTTTCATGGTCCCCCTTCTCCATATGTCATGTCACAGTGGCATAGAATCATAGAATCACAGAATGGTTTGGTCTGGAAGGGACCTTAAGGATCACATAATTCACCCTCCCTGCAATGGGCAAGGACACTTTCCATTAGACCATGATGCTCAGTGCCCCACGTTCCAACTCTTTGAAGTCATCCACCAAGATAAGGGCCAATATGGCTGAAGAACAGTTCAGCATTAGTGTCTGTCAGAAAGATGGTGAACGGTGTTTTGAATATGGCACCCAGAATGCTAGCAGCAAATTTACTATGGAGCACTGAACATGGAAAAAGGGGTGTATTGTTAGTTTGACCCCAATCCTTAGTATTCTGGTAGGTTGTAAAACACATTGCATAGGGCAGACAAAAGGTATTCCATTGCAGAATAACACACAGGCTATGAATTCTTTGCAGTTTTGTCGGGAAACCCAAGCATCACCCCGCAGCAGCACCTTTCTGAAAGGGGAAGAACAGACTGCAGCAATCTGCTGTTAAAACAACAACTTAGGGTCCCTTTAGCCATGAAACTCGTGGAAGAGTCAACAGCAGGATGGCACAGGGATGACTGACTCCCTGCAAGACCACAACGCTGCTCACACCATGCACAGCCAGGTGTTTTCAGAGGGCCCCTGTGGCTCCCCAGCATCTCCCCGTGGGTGCCCGCCCAGGAAGTGTGGCACGGCCACTCCACCTGCTGGGGACTGACAGGGCTGGGTGCAGGCAACAACGTGACTCCCAGGCTGGAGTGCCATCTACTGCATCACCACCACTGCTACCCATGGCAATTTGGTGATTTAGGCACCGGAGCTGAAATAAAAGCAGCAACACCTGAGATATTTAAATTATGTCTTATATCTAACCACATGTTTAAATGCATAAACCTAGCACGTATGTTCTCCGTTGCCCCTGAAGGAGTAAAATCAGCTGTAAGTCAAAAACCCATTCAAAAAAAGATAGATTTAACTAGGTTCTTTTCTAAATTGAGGGGATAGCATACGTTTTCTAGGCAGTGATGTGCAGAATACTGAGACACGCCACCTGTAAATCTGTGACAGTTTAGAGACACAGAATTTCAATGGAAAGCACAATGTGAATTCTGCTGTTCATCTAAGAACTACCTGGTATTATTCCGTAAAAGCAAAAGTTTTAAGCACCTCCACCTGGATCATTAATACAATGGTTATTAACACTGTCAGGACACAAGCATTTCTCGGGTGACTGGAAGCATGCTGCCTGCACACTGTTCCACCTGGCTTTTGTCCAACAGAAATGTGTCCTGTCCTGGCTTCTTGTGGTGCTTGGTGATTGAAGGAGTAAATAGATTTTCAGTCCTTCCCAATGCATTTAGTACAAAGAGCATTTGGTGGTGCTGGGAAAACCAAAGCCACAATTAATTGCCTCCCTTTTGATTGGTAATTTAAAAGGTGGAGTAAAGAAATTCAAGCAGCCTTTGAATTGAAGACAGTGGAAGAATAAAATGCATTTAGCAGCCTTCTGTTGTCCAACTTGTGTGAACATATTGGCTCCTGTATAGTAGCCTCCATAACTGTATTTATCTTGATTGGTGACATTCTCTTGGCTTCATTTGAAACAGATTGTCCACAAAAATGAGAGATATTTTTAGCTTGCTGACCATAGCATGTGCACACTAAGGAGAAATTGTTATTGCCTATGGGCCAGCAAAAGACAATAAAAATCAATATTGTAGTAGTAAGAGTTATTGTTCTCTGTAGCTGAGAACTGCTTTTATGTATTTCTCAGTATTTTCCTGGTTTATTTGTGTTTAACTGTAGTTATCTAGGTTAAACTAGCTTTTGGTAGTCATTAAAGGAAAAGAAGATCTGACTTTCTAACTTCATTTATGGAATACTTGAAAATTTGCAATTTAGTCTATTAGGGCTGACATCACTGAGAATTATACTGAAAATCAAAATGTGTAATTCCTAATTTCTTAAGGAAGCAAGTACTGTTTATTCACCTTTACATACCTCTCAGACATATCTTTGTAGTATCTCCTGCCTTAAATTTCCTCACCCAGAGAGTTGCACTGACCTATTTCTTTGTTGGATTTTACACTGCAGTGAGAGAAATGGGGGAGTTGCCAAATATAAAATCCTGAATTCAGGGAAATGCATTTACTAGAAAATCGACCATGTTGTGACTTGTCAAATACAAGAAATATTTAGCAACATCATCCAAAACTGCAGATTAATCAGCTGCAGTAGATGGAATCATAGAGAATAATCAGAAATGCTGCTCAGTAACAGACAGTGATGTTCCTGCAACAACTGCAGAATGTCTGTGACACAATGTGAAATGCTGTTTCTCCCTTGAATCTCCAATTTTACTGCCTTCACGGCATATATGGTTTAGTACAACTGTTGGACTATCAAGTTTAAGGATTCAGCATATAAGGTGATTCCCTCCCTTGCCCTGGCGAAAAATTTCTCCTTTCTAGTTTTAAAGGTGTAGGTCTGTGTTTGTTTTTGTTTTGTTTTTTTTTTTTTCAATTAATAAAATAAATGAAAATTAACTGAAAACCCAAACTGCAACTCTGTTCATACGATTAAAAATTAATTAATAAAACTACCATTTCTTTGTTATGGAAAGAAGATTCCTTTATGTATCTATGATTTCAGCAATACAAGCTTTTCTGAAACATTAAGACATGCTTTTTTTGCAGGGTATTTTGTTTCAGGTCAATAATTTCAAATGATGCTAAACAATCCACTGAACACAAAGTCTTGAATTACAGTAGGGTCTGGTAGAATCATTAGACCTCACCCAATTTTCTGTAACAGCTCCTTTCCTGTGGTGATGTAGAACTGGTGTGCAACTCTGTGTGCAAAACTGATTCAGTACCTGCAAAAATTATGGAGAAGGTCATGTCTTTTCCCTGACAACCAACTCAGGATATAGCATGAATCAGCAACATGTCCTGTCATGGTTTCTCCTGTTTCCTGCTTTTAATTATGATCCCCTCTTGCAATAGCATTGCTGCTGCAGTTCCATCCAGCTTGTCTCCCTCTGCCTTGGTTGCAGTGCTGGTGTGTTGAACTGGTGTCCTCAGCAAACACCTTCTACTGGACTTAGCAGTACTGCTGTAATGTCAGGGTTTATTTGCACTAACCCAGCAGATGGGTATAGATACATATATATATATATATACACACAGATATAGATATGTAGGTAGATAGAGATATATAGCTATAGATATAGCTATATAGATAGATACAGATGTGTGCAGTTGTGTGTACGTACCTTTTTCCTGGTGATTTCTGCGCGGTGATTTTGCTCATTTTGTTCCAGGAGCGGGCAGAGACAGTAGCATTTTCTACTGTTGTTTTGAATGTGAATAATGGTGTTGTGCCTAAAAGAACAGTTTGTTCAAACAAGCACAAAAATTTTCTAATTTCAGATAGGAGCCCATCTGGGGCTGTCTTCTGCAGCCTACAGCAACATCTCCAATAACAAACAGTGACTCTCCCTTTTCCTCTGAAGACCACTCAAGAAAAAAGCCTTATTGGGGAAGAGATCAACAGCCATTCTGCATTACAACATTGCCAGAGTGATTTGTTATCAGTCTCTAAATATCTGCCTTCTATACAGTACCCTTAAGTGAACCTTAGCTGAGGTTTTTTAAACTCTTGTTTTTCCTGAGTTTTGCAGGGAAAACCTGCTCAGTCCACAGAGCTTTAAACCAAATTGGGATCAAAATGCTTTATTGATGTGTCAACAATATGGAATTAAGTAGCAATCAGGGAAGTGTTGCATTCAAGTAGTAATGCAGCAAGTAAACCCCCAGACTAGACACATTGATGTTAATTAACACCAGCAAGTTTATAAACACTCACTGCAACAAATGCAAGAGATTTCTGAAATCCTACAAGCCTGCCTGACCACACACGCACATTGTTTTAACACTTGTGAGCATCAACTCTGAAACAGATTCAGAAAAATAAAACCCTGTTTCCACTTGTAACCTTTTTGATTTGTACTCTTGAAAGTGGTTTTTCTAGCTGACAAACCCCAGCTGTAGCTGACAAATCTTAACTGTGAGGGTGCTGAGGCACTGGAATAGAATGCTCCAAGAAGTTGTGGATGCTCCATCCCCGAAAGCATTTAAGGCCAGGTTGGATGGAGCTCTGAGCAACTTGGTCTAATGAAAGGAAGAGAGATTCCCCTGTCTACAGTGCGGGAATTGAAGCTAGGCGTTGTTTAAGGTTTCCAACCCAGGCCATTCTATGATTCTATCAATAAAATAGAATAGTTATGCAGTGTTAAGCCCAGCGTTATGCATGACAAACTGATGTAGAAGTGAGGGGTCCATCCAGGACAGCATCTCTCTGCTTTGCACATCCCAGGCCCTTCCAGCACACAGGGGCAGAGGTGGACACAAAAGGGGAAAGGTGGACTCTAGAAGAATAGAATAAGAAATAGTGACTTTCTTTAAAAAAGAAAGAGACTACTGCTGATTGAAATAATTTCATCTAGAAATTATTGAGAAGAAAAAAAACTGCCACCATCTTCTTTTCATTATGATTTCCCAGAGCAGACGTGTGCCTTTAAAGTGTCTCAGTTCTAGAATTTAAAATACCTTCAAGCTGAGAATAAGGTAATTTTCTCATCTTCCATCCAAAGAGACATAATTCATCTTTGCTCTGGATGGGTGATCATGCTCCACGTACAGTTGTGTGATACCACATTGCATTCAGTCTCCACATCTTATCTTGTGATACAGCGATCACTGATAGAGTTTTTAATTCCCAGACAAGTAAGAAAGAGGCTCAGCAGAACTGCACCTTGGACTTCTGGAGGGCAGGCTTTGGCCTGTTTAGGAGACTGATTAACATTGTCCCTTGAGAGGCAGTCCTGAGGGGCACAGGGGTCAGAGTGGCTGAAAAGTGGTCCAGCAGAAAAGGACCTGGGTGTGCTGGTCAACAGCAGGTGAACATGGGCCCAGCGTGTGCCCAGGTGGTCAAGAAGGCCAATGGCAGCCTGGCTTGAATCAAGGATAGTGTGGCCAGCAGGACCAGGGCAGAGATTGTCACTGTACTCAGCACTGGCAAGGCCACACTTCGAATCTTGTGTCCAGTTTTGGGCCCCTCATGACAAGAGAGATGTTGAGGTGCTGGAGCAAGTCCAGAGAAGGGCAACGGAGCTGTGGAAGGGTCTGGAGAGTGAGTCCTGTGTGGAATGTCTGAGGGAGCTGGGGCTGCTTAGCCTGGAGAAAAGGAGGTTCAGAGGGGTCTTGTCACTCTCTACAGCTGCCTGAAAGGAGGTTGTAGCCAGGTTGAGGTCAGTCTCTTTTCTCAAACAAACTACAGGCAATGGCCTCAAGTTGCACCAGAGGAGGTTTAGATTGAATATTAGGAAATCTTTTTTTGCTGAAAGGCTTGTCATTGGAACAGGCTGCCCACAGGAAGTAGCAGATTCACCATCCCTAGAGGTATTTAAAAGATGTGTATATGTGACACGTAGGGATGGACTTGCAATGGACTTGGCAGTGCTGGGTTAATGTTTGGACTCAATGACCTTAAAGGTCTTTTCCAATCTAAATGATTCTTTGATTCTAAGTTTCTTTAATGTGCCTTTTCTTTATAAAGACAGAACTTCCTGATTGTTGATCTTGCTTATAGAAACTCAGATAACAAGGCCCAGTGCTTTTCAACAAAGATTCTGGCGGAAAATTACATACACATTTCAAGTTGTAACTCTGTGCAGAGCAACAGAGTACCTGGATAACATTTCTGGGAAGGAGAAATTGTATATAGAAGCCAATGGTGCCTCCTCTGGTCTAAGCAAATCTGAGGGATTTGTACATTCAATCAAGGAAAAAAAAAAGAAACCAAACTCTGCCATCCCCATAAGGGTGACCTTTTCACCAGATTAAAATATTTTGGCAGACACCGCAATGCATGCAAGTACTTGACCACTTACCTTATCTAGTAAGAAAATTCATCACAAAATGTTATTGCATTCTCAAACACCATGCCATCAACGCCACCATCTTAAGATAGTATGAGCTTCCATCTGGCGGGTGCCATCTGGAGCCCTGAGAATCATATCCAATTCTCTCACCAAGTTAAAAAATGCTACAGCACCTACAAGGAAGAAAAGCACCATTTCTACTTGCATCAGACTGGAACAATTGCAGGCTCTTTTTTTGGGACAAGCATTTCGATTTTGCTTGGCATAACTCATTAGTTTTTCTAGCTTAAACCATCTATCATTTATTTGAAATCAGAGCCCAGAATGCTTTCATAGGAGTCCCTGATAGGCATTTTGGGACATGAAGTTTTCCTTTTAAACTTCAAAAGGATGTGGTATTACCCAAACTGATGGCCAGGATTGCGCCAACTAGAAGCAGCAGGAATGAAGCACAAAGCCTCTGCAATTCTTTTCTGGTCCTGCTGAGATGAAGGTACTACCAAACGCTTTTAGCTCCACTGCTCCATGCCCTCAAGTGTTGTCACAATGAAAGGTTAGGAGAATAGGAAAACACTGTCAGGTGGAAACTGCTTGTGAAAGTGTACATCAGTCAGGTAAACCCCGCAAGAGCTAGTCTGCATATTCACTCTGCAAAACAAAGCACAACTCCTTGAGTTGGTAGAGACATAGCTTTATAAACCTAGAGGGAAAAACATGGTTCTGTTTGATCCTGTGACATTTTGTTCCAGGAATCACACAGCCCTACTTCCATGGTATTGCGCTTCAGCTTCTAAGGTGCAGTAGGTCTGTGCAGCAACTTTTAATTGCAGGAGAGGCACCTCAGAAACAAATCTGGGGGCATCTGGCTTGGCTACTAGCCCAAGTTTAGAAGCCTCTGTCAGCAGAGTAGACATGTCTATAACATAAGCAGCTAAATTCAAGAGTTGAATAAAAGGTGGCATTTTGAGAAGACATATTAAACAGAAAGAGAAGGACACCAATGCCAAGGAGAATGCTGAGAATATTGGAGAAAGGTCTTAGACTAGAAAAAGAGTACAGTCTTTTATGCTGCAAAAGCCCAATTCAGGTAAGCAAGACAATTCGCAGTTAAAGGAAAAATGTAGTTCTAGTTACATTTCAAGTTATGACAATATATGTTGAGTCCTAAATGTACTATAAGCTATTGCTAAGAAACTGTCACAGTTTTAAGGAGAACTGCACCATAAATCTAGAAGAATTACCACAAAGCATGCAGAATCCATTTGTGCTGAACTGATAAAAATCACTTGCAATGCTAATGTTTTTTTGCAGGTACCATACTTGTTTTATTCAATTTAACAGCAATTATTCTGATTAATTTGCAAGTAATACAATACTAATTAATAAAGTATGAGTTTTATTCTTTCCTAGCAAAGAAGCAGGAACCAGGCTGTAAGAGGATGATGTAATAACTGAGCATGATCTCAATTTTACGTAACCTAGCACTACCCAGTTATGTTTAACCTGAGTATTTTCTTCAGCCAGAGTGAAAAGCATTGGAGTAAGCCCAGCTGGGACTTTTGTGGTTTGTGTGGTGTTTTTTTAGGACAGCAGCATTAACACAGAGCAATCACAAAATGACAGCCTGAAACCCATTTGGTTTGGTGTAAAAAAGGAGACAATGACGAGAAACCTCCGCACAACTCAACTAACTACAGAAGATATCTCATTTATTTAATCAGTTAATTTTAAATTAATAACATTTGTTAACTTTTTGCCTATGTATGCAGCACATTCAGCATAACTTTACATAACTTGTAACTTTAAAGTGTTGCATTTCATTACTAGCAAAACTCAGTTTGACACAAAGTGAGGAGAAAAAAAAGGAAACAAATACCAGTCAGCATATTTACCATCATAACATAAAAAAATCAGCAATCTAAAGAATTGTCTAACAAGCTGCAAAGTTGTTTAAAAGTGAATTCAGTGTATTTTTATTAAGTCAGAAGGAAGAGCCAAATATAATGTAAAAAGCTGTATCTAGTTACAAATTTGCATTTTAAGGGTTACAAATTGAGAACCAACCTCTCAACAAAAATCTTTGTCTAGCATTAATAACCGATAATTAAAAACAACTGTTTAACCTGTATCGCTTCAAATCAGCAACTGCATACAGACTTGATTTCCATACTTGAAATGTGTTACAGAAACCAGTAAAATGCAACTTGTACAGTAACAGTTTTAAGACTCTTTACAAAGCACTCCATACTGAAGAAACTGGCAGGAGAATACAAGCTGCTTTGAAATTCCTCTTTAGCCCATGTGTTTATCAAGCTACTGGAAAAAAAAGCAAGGGTTTCAGAATGCTATATACTAGGTGTATAAATATTCCTATTACAGGCCTCCCAAAAATTAAGCCATGAACTCTGTAGAAGGCTTAAACATGTGATAAAGTTGGGGTGATTTGTCTAAGAACAGGTCAGAGAGGTTAGTTAAGTGCTGAAATTATCATTATCTGGTGCAAGGGAGCCCCATGTTAACAGGGATATCAGATTTTTCCTAGTGCCACAAATAGAGTCTGAATTCTGCCCAAAACCAGTAATAAAAAACCTTTATGAAAAAGTTCACATAGCAAGTTTAGCCACTTTAAAGTAAAGTAAAGCCTGCTTTAACTCTAAGTAGGTGTTCTACAGTGACAGGCTTTGTTTCACAATATAAATGGCTTTTGAAACTATTAAAAGGACAAATAATTATAGTAATGATTTGTGAAACAGTATCAAAAGAACATCAAGCACAGACTGGATTCCTTTCTTTACTCTTCAGGCTATGCACACTGTATGAGGGTTTCCAGGTTTTCTTTTTTTAATCTGCTGAAAAAACATACCCAGACAATCCCAACTGTCTCACCTTTGAGAAGTGCCACAAAGATTATCAGAGGGCTTTAGCACCTCTCCTGTGAAGACAGGCTGAGAAACTTGGGATTGTTAAGCCTGGAGAAGAGAAGGGTCCAATGAGACCTTAGAGAACCTTCCAGGACCTAAAAGAGGCTTACAACAAGGCTAGAGAGGAACTTACAAAGGCATGTAGTGACAGGATGAAGGGAAATGCTTCAAACGAAAAGTAGGGTTAGATTAGATATTATAGGAAGAAATTTTTTACTCTGAGGGTAGTGAGACACTGGAACAGGTTGCCCAGAGAAGTTGCTGACAACCCATCCCTGGAAGTGTTCACAGCCAGGTTGGATGGGGCTCTGAACAACCTGGTCTACTGAAAGGTGTCCCTCCCTATGGCAGGCAGGTTGGAACTGGATCACCTTCACGGTCCCTTTCAGCCCAAAACCATTCTATGAGCCTATTGACACTGACAGTGTACTACAGGATTATATTTTTTAGTGAAAACTCCAAATTAAGGATAATTTAGAAATAATCTTGGCCATTGACATATAAGCACAGCTTAAGGCAAACTATACTATGGTAGTCAAAACACAAAGGAAAGATGGTGTGTAGATAAAAGCAAGTGAAAAGATGAATGGCAGCTTTACTCTTCCTGAGTTCCCCACCCTTTACTTCTGCCCTTCTGAAGGTATTATCCAAGCAGCTGATTATAGGACTAATTTTAAAATTCAATCTGAAATAGAAAGAAAGTATTTTGTTCCAAGTATGACTTCATTTAAATATTCCACTTTAAAAGCTGAGCTATGTAAGCTTGAGGTGATGGCCTGAAGAATAATTCCACAAAAATTCCATAATGAACCAGCCCTAGAGTACACTATAGCCCCTTACTGAGAACTGAAATTGAAGCAAGGGCTAATACTGTCAATACATGTCAAATATTTCCTAGTATGCCTACAGAGGCTACTTGGGCTTGTGACCAACTGCTGTACCTAAGTCGTGTGGTTGCAGTCTGTGACTTACAGGAGCACCCAAAGCACATAAATTTTACAGGCCCTTCCTGACTGAAAAAAACCCGTGTCTCAGGCAGTATTCACGAAAACCCCCAACTAATAATCAAAGCCTGGTACTTGTCCGATATTGTTGTAAGAGTAGCAGTGGGGTAATATTAATAACCAACCTACCCCCCAAGAGAACAACTTACAGTTAAATATATTACAAACTGAGTTTAACATATCAAAAGTTGAGAAATACCCCGCTTCAAAAGAGTCACAGCCTATCAGTATAAAGGAAGAATATAAAACTATTTTATTGACCACTGCTCACCAGTATTTACAATAAAGTAAACAATATACAGTCTGATAACATTCAAATTACTACAAAGTTAGTTTTCACCTGGTCTTCTTAAGACCAAGTGATCCCAAATACTAAAAAGAATGACCTTACAGGTTTAAAGGGCTAGGTTTGGGTAAAGAAGATACATGCACATCAATAGTATAGAAGACTACAAAACATCTGTGAGTTTGTTTAGACATTCATTATGATTCTGTAATAACTAAGGAAGCTCATCAATGTTTTATAAAAGCTTTTACCTAATATGGAGGAAGTAGTAGTATCAAATGCTCTCTTGTGGTAAATGAAACAAGTTGCAGAAAGCTTTTATTTACTTGCTGTTGATGCAAAACATACTACTTCAAAAAAATATCAAATTTGAAACTTGTTAGAATGTATGCTTCTCACATTGCTAATAAATCAAATTTCGGGTCTTAATATTCTTATATATAAAAAAGCAATGCAAACAATTATTGTGCTTCATCTTCTGGGCATGAATGCCAAGTTAGCCGCTCTTCATAAAAAGCGATTACGATCTGAGGACACTTCACATTAGCTTCTTTGGCCAGCACCAGATCTGCCTCATCAGAGTCTTTCCTGATGTAGAAGAGAGCAGGATTTAAGAAAATTAATAAACAGTATTCCAAAACATTTAGCAGCTCTTGATAAGTCCTAAGTTCTAAAAAGAATGTCAGCTAGAAATCAGTTTCCAGTGTATCTTTCGCTAAAGCTACCAAGACTTTACATGCTAATGGTAATGACAAGGTTTCATAGCTTCATTGTTCCTCCCTTCCCATGTTTCCTTCTGTTTGAAAGGAAAATGCTATTCAAAGGGCATCAGTTATAAGGTTACATACTGGAGTACATAACAAAAGAAAAACAACTTGGTTAATTTTGTCTTTTAAAGACTAATCAAAGCTTCAAAGTAAGACTTAAAAATCAATAGGACCAATCAACCTTAAGAGCTGGTACTTACATGCAAATTACCTTTACTGTTTATGCAAGTAACGTCTTGTATTTCATACTGTTATTCTTGATGCTGTCTTGGGGTAACAAAAGAAGCTTGCCAGTCTGACATGCTTCAGATTCCATTTTCAAGTGTATGCTGCCTTTAAAAGTCAGCTTTGTGCATACAAACTCTTATCTATGTTTGTTACCTAAGACCAATCATGAAAAACCAATCAAAGGCAACTGAACTAAACAAAAAAAAGGGCCTCTGTGTTTGATTTTGCCAATTAGCACTACAGAAATTCAAACATTCATGATCTTTGTGTCCCTTCTGCCTTCTCAAATTCTCTATAAATTTTATGTGAAACTTAGAATTGCAAAACAATCTCCCACAGCACTAATCTTCAGCAGTCTAGGCACATCCCAAGACAAATAATGTCTCAGGAGATCGCTCAGTTTGACTCTATTCTGAAAATCTGCCCTTCTCAAAGGCTGTGGAAAACCATCCTTCTTATCCCATCACCTTAAGAAATCTGACTCTCAGCAAATGTCACTTCAATCTCTTGATTTCTCAACACTGGGAAGAAGCATTAATTTTACCCCATTTATTCACAAAGCAAGAAATTCTTCTCCCAACACTGTAGCTAATGAAGCTGGTCCCTATCTACCTACCCAAAACCACAAACCCCCCACATCACTCTCTGCTCTTACTAGCCCATAATGTCAAACCTCTCCATACTGTTCAGTCTTCACCTCTGCTTTCTCCCCTAGTTGCTTCCAATTTCACTTTGATGCATGCAGAACAGCTGGCACTATGCTTGGTTAAACAGCTGGCTATCCAGTAGCTGGCTTCTGCTTATTGAAACACGTAAAGCTGGATTTCTGCCTGCCATTCCCTCTGCAAGAGCATTACCAAGATCCAATATTTTCCATACAAATGCCAATTTCTCCCTATTTTATCAGAAATTACCTTTCAAAGTAAAACTGAACGTACAGAAATGAACGATATTTTGGATTTTGAAGGAAGAGGGATTAAGTCCTAACTGAATATAGAAAGCTTGTTTTTCTAAGAACACAAGGTTAATAAGGAGATCACCAGCTTCTCTGTCTTACTCCTGAAATGAAGCTGTCTCTTTAGCATAAGTGCAGCTGCCTGCCCTCCCTTTATAGACAGAACTGTGGATGTGAGACTTACCATTTCATGAGGAACATAAGCTCTCCACTGCTATCCGTAGCCCCAATTATCCGCTCAGGATCAAGACCCCTTGCAAACCCTCTTGGTTTATCAACCTAGTAAGTTAGAAGATGGTTATCTAGTTTAAGACAAAATTCTATTTTGGTACTAGATACACAAATCTTTGCACATACATATATGTGTGTGTTTGTGTATCAGGATGAAAAAATGCAGCCTTAAAAACCCATCAAATCTATAATTACAAAGTGTTTTTTGATGACCAATCTTCAGGGCAAGTAATTTAGAGGTAGGGTAATAATAAAGGATTTTATATCCATGTTTCCAGCATTTATTTTTGAAAATATAATGCTTGAAACAAATGGTCTAAAATAATTTCAGTAGATAAACAAACAAGCATGGTCAGTAAAAATAACAAAAGCAGCAAAGTAAAAATGCATGGAAGTGGAAAAAACACACCCTTTTCAGGAAAACAACAGGCTTGGGTTGGCTAAACCAACAATGAAACTGCACCCTTGGGGAACACCTCAACTCTTCTTGGCTCACTGACATCACACTGGTGACAAAAAATATCACAACTATTTCCTGTATTAGCCCCTTTATAGGTTCACAATATCCTTTTAGAGACACTATTGTACCAGATGAAGCTGAACAACTGACTCTATACAGAAAGCAAAATATTCTTTGTATTATTCATTAACTATTCTTTCTGATGCCTTTTTGACAGTAACCACATGTCCAACTGCCTGCCATCTTCAGTACATGAAAATGACTGGCAGTGTCAGCAGTTTCAAACCACTAGTCCAAAAGTCCAAAAGAAAATGTGAACTACTGAACACATTACTACTTGTGCATTATTCTGTACTTAGCACTAAATGTGTCAACTTGCTTACTCATTTAAACTGAAGGAGAAATCCAGAATTTTCTTACATCCCAGGAAAGGTAAGCTTTTTCCACTCACCCTTTCTACTCCTTTTCCACCATTATGTCTGGTCCTAGTCTAAGTAACTGATTGGTTTTCACATTTTGCCATCTTGCCAGTCACCTATTCAAAATCATATACTAAATATGGCAGGAAACCAGAACGTCATCTTTGTTCCATTCATGGACCTTCTGCTCTAATATAAACCTATCACTTACTACCATTAATTAATAACTCTTAACCAGCCTTACTCTCAATTATTCAGTAAGTGTTACGGGACAGTGTAAGAACTTTTAATCATGTCAGTCAATCATCCTTTGCTAACCACTCGGACAGTCTCATTAACCACAATGAATGTATACGCTTTTCAAACCACAGATCCAGATGCTATGAAATTTTTACAGTTTTAAGTCAGTGTTCAGTCTCATTCTCAAAGTCACAATATGATTTTTGGGGGATGGAGAGATAGGGGAGAGAAGCAGGGAAACAAAAGCTTAACACCTGAATATATACTTACAGAATCACGTTTTTTCTTTGATTTACTATCATCAGATTCACTATCTGACAAAGATTTTCTTTTGGCACCATCTGTTTTTTCTTTACCAGCTTTCTGAGAGTTCAGAAAAGCTTCAATTAGCTCTGGACAATCTAAGTTCTCTTCAGGTTCCCATGTGTTGTCAGCACTGAAACATACAAACATTTATGTGAAACTAGGTAAAGAAGAAAAATGTAAAACTAGCCCCATGGCTCCCCTTAAAATAAGCAACTTAATTTTTGTCTCACTATGTAAGGTAGGTCTGTTAAACCCTAAGGATGTTTATCTTGACACCTTTAGTAGCCTTCATATACTGCATTTGATGACTGTCATAGTTTGAGATGGGAAGTATTTCAGAGAAGTGATGTGAAAGTTTTTTAGTAACTGACAGCTTGTGGAACCACTGGGAAGTTGGACAAGCCCCTGTGAAAAACACACTTTATAGCTGCAAAGAAACCCAGTAACTTCCTCTTTTTCCTCTGGGCAGCAGCGAGGTAACATCGCCCAGCCGGGCCGGCCCCCCCACCCCCAGCCAGGCTGGGCTGGCGGCCTTTGCCGCGGGGCCGGGCCGGCCCTCCCCGGGGAGCCCGCCGATGCCGGGCGGGGAGGCAGGGAGCGCTGCGGGGGGCCGGGCCCCTTCCCCCGGGCCGCCTGCCGCCAACCCCCCCACTCCATCGCTGCCGGCCCAGAGGGAGCCAGCCTTGTGAACGTCCGGCTGCTTACCACCACCCCTCCCCAGCCCCGGGCCGGTGCGGGGATCTTTACCCCGCGGAAGGGAAGCTGCCGGAGCTCAGGCAGCGGCTCTGCCCGCCGCCAGGGCCACGTGACCATTTGCAGGCCCCGGCCGCGAGGTTAACCCCTTCAGTGCTCCAATCCTCCCTCCAGAGAGAGACAGCAGAGGAAAGCAATGTAAGGGAACATGACGACATCGAGGTCAGTGAAAAAGAAATTAAACCCCAGATGGGAGGGATGAGAAGATGCCTTGATCTTGGGGCTGAAATACTCTTGTGAGCTATGGAGAAAAGACTCTCTTTCCCTATAACGCATGAGACTATTGGGGAGAAAGGTTCAAATTTGAGCTAGGGTCTCCTGGCTGAAGTAAGCAGATGCTGAAGTAGCTGTGATCCCATGAGAAGCTTGAACAGAGAAGGAGAGAGGAGAGGATGAGATCCTGTGCCCCCAGGAGAGAAGATCTCTGTTCCCCGGGATGAAGAGGATTTTTTGAGATAATGAGAACCTTTGTTCTTTTGAACAGCTCATCTTTAAAATAGTAACCCCAAAGTTGACATGGCCCATAAACACAGCTCTAGGAAGCTTGTGGAAATGGGACAGATTTTTCACGATTGCAGATTTGCCCCCGGGCGGCTGTGCTCATAAGAACATTGAGAGCTACAAGAGAACTGTTTTTTTCCTCTTGTGGAGAAGTCTCCATAACATTAACAAGACGGATTTCTCTCCCTGAGTGAGTTGAAGAAAGACTATTTTATAGGTGGAGAACTGACTGGAAATTTTAGGTTTTGTTTCTTTACATTGACAGTGGGAAGGAATGGTTGTAGGGGAAGGAGAAATGTCTGAAAGGTTTGTTTTAATTCTTACTTTTTTTTCCTTTTAGTTACTGTTAATAAAACTTTCTTTATACTTGAAGTTTTGAGCCTGGTTTGCCTTTGTCCTAATCCTGTCACACAGCAGAAAGTGTGTGCACTGGTGACTAGCCAGCACTGAACCCACCACACTCAGTGGTGCATTGATTGGAAAAATTTCAAAATTGGGAAATTCTAAAATGGGCGAACCAAAACCACTACAATGATTGAAAGGATGCTCCACTAGTATTGAAAAACAATGTTCTTAACCTGAAGGTAACACAAAAAGCAGCTCCATTAAGACCCGAGTTCTCAGCAGGGTATGAGAGTTGAAACAAGCAATTTGCACCCTACCAAAACTTACCTGTCCATTTAAACTGACTCACTTCCCTGGTTCATCTAAAGACCATCCATGAAAACAAACAATATGATATGACCACTAAGACTTACAGAGAACAGAGTGTACACAGCAGTCACTACAAACAGCCCAAATATACATATATGTATGTATATATAAAAGCTTTTGGATATGAGGAACACTCGAAAGTTGTCTCTGAGCACTGAACACAACTATACCTAGAGTTATCTGCTTCCTTCAGTTCACTGACTGCAGGAGGGAACAAAGGAGGGAACACATCATATGCAGAGCTGGGCACTGCATATGATTCAGTGAGTATGCATTTTGCTAACTAAAATTTTAAGAAGAATGTTTCCCACAACCACTATGCATCTCACGCGCAAATACTGGCACAGCACTGCCGCACCAGCAGGATACCTACAAATTATTTTCCATTACAATAACATATTATTACAAGTTTAAATCAGACCCTCAAATACTAAACACATTGTGCTTTGCATTTATGCACACATCACTACACACTTTTCAGGCTGCCTGAGTGCACAATGTTGCAATACACTCACTTTCGGAGGTATGCAACAATAATATCAGGGCATACATAACCATTTATGCACAAATTCAAGGTGCATAATCTTCTTTCAACTGGTAAAGCAAGCTGCCAGAGTGTCACTGGAAGGAGGCACAACTACATTCCTTCTTAAACAATCAGCTTCTTAAGTCTACTGCAAAGTTTTCACGTACATACGTAAGTCTTGGGAAAGACGCTCAAAATTTCCTTTTGAGTATGCCTCATGAAGGCAACCATTCCACAGGCAAATTCAGTTAATTTGAGAACAGTTCAGGAAAATTAATAAGTGAACTATCTGCTTCAGAGCTGCCTGTAGTTTACATTCCTGCATGATTTGTTACTCAGAAGTACCATTTATTCTGCTACATATATGATAACTGTCAGTCTATCTTACCTTAATAGCTATGGACACAGAACGGTAAAAGAACAATCACTAAGAACTTGGTAAAAGTCCTCTAATATTTTATATAGCGTGAACAATGAAACTACATTATCTTCTATTTTATTTTCATACTCGACTGTCCCACTTGACTATGCATTTAGGGATGTCCTTCCCTCAAGGTTCTTTAAAGTGGATGCCCATTGTTCAATCTCCTCTTTGCACAGTTTCAAATCAATGGTGTTTATTGTTCTATCAGAAAAGAAAAAAAAAGGGAATGCCTTACTCTGTAAATCCCTTCCACTTCAAGTAGTATTCCACCTTTCCATTTACAACACGTCTGTCCAGGACTTTCTCCACAACAAATTCTTCAGGCTCTGCCTCTTCAACTTTTTTACCTTTGCCATTCTGTTTCTTTCCCATTTTGTGCTACAAAAGAAATTCAGAATTACGTTATTCTTTTTTTTTTTTTTTTTGCTTTACACAGTTACTTCACTGGCTTATTAACACTAAAGCCAGAAGCTCAGACTCCTTTCATGTTAGTGCATGTGGTCAGGTAACCTGAGCAAGACATGTTAATCTTTTGGGTTTTTTTCAGTTGCTTAATGAGACACCCAACACCAGTTTTTAAAAAGGTGAAATTTTTTTTGTCCATATACTCAGTGACTATACTCCCCTTAAAAATTTAATTCTCAGTGCTACATGCTCAAAACATCAGGAAGCTTCTAAAAGTTAACTCTATGCCTGTGAAAAGGCAGAGGGCAAGGCAGAAGTAAAGAGAAGTAATAAGGGAACTGTGAAAATGCATAAAATAGAAAAGGGATGGTACTGAAAAAAGGTGGTTTCTACCTTTTCCAAAAAAAAACCAAGGAGAAACTGATGGCAGCAAAGTTTATGATGTATTGCTACAATAAGCGAAATACTCAACAATAACCCGCAACTATTGAACAGGACACATGCTAGGAGCATTCAATTACTGCAGTCCCTTCTCATTCTGAGCTATGCACCCATGTAACTGACAAAGAGATGTCACAAAGGTGCATAAATTTAAGATTGCTACACTTAAGTACACCACTTAACACATAAATGGAATTTTGCTAACTTACAAAACTTTTAAAGTGTTTTAAAGTTTACATTTCATAGTTCACATAATATTCTTTAAGTTCTTAAAACAAATATTACATCCACATCATCCTCAAGGCATTCCCAGTTTAATAAGGCACAATTAAATAGCAGTAGAAGGACACATTTCAGAATTTCCTTGTTTGTAATCTTAAAAAAGTTGGAACAAACCTATCATGTTGTATCACATTTCTGGAAGACTAGCAGACCAAAAGCAGTTTGCTTGCCATTTTGGACTGCACCTCAGAAGGAAATTTTCAAGTGGCAGCCATAAACTAAGTATTAAGCTCCTAAAACATAAGAGTTATGCAGCACCCTAAATCAAAGTGGACAGAACTAGCTCCTCACTAAAGCACTTCCTCTACAACACAACACAGACAAGCAAATACCACAAAGCACCTCTATTTGCTTCATAGCCATTCTAATGTGGGTTAGTTTGACAACACTGGAATTTTGAAATTTTCAAACTTTTAGACTTAGTAGAATTTTGTCTTGATGTGGTGAAAGGTAAAAAAAATGTATGTTAGAACAAAAACTGTCTTCTTTTAGTGAAGACTGGAAGATGGTTCTCTTGCCAAAGCCCTGTCTTTGTATCCCTTATTTTTCATAATTAAATTTTCCCTCCTCCTCAAAATACTTTACTCTTTAAGGTTAGCAACCCATAAATCGAAGGTTCAAACAAGAAAGAGGACAAAGTTTCTAGATTCTCATTTAAACAGCAAGTTTCTGTATATATATCTTACATGGCAATCGTTTTGATTTGAGAGCATAGAAAAGAGAACAGAGCATGTATTTCCAATTAGATTTTGAGTGCCTGCCTATCCCAGGTGTATTTTGACCACAGCATTCATGTCTGAAAAGTGTTAACTTAAGCATATTGGCTTTTTTTGCCTCCACAGGAAAAAGAATGCAAGACTGATATTGAAGGGGAATACAACATGAAGATGTCCAAGGCTTCTATGAGGGCAGCTTCTTTCAAAAAATGGAAGTGTGAAATAGAAAGGGGTAGATATGAGGAAAATAAACAAACACTAAAAGTAGTAGAGGGGAAAACAACAACACAAAAAAGACAGACTCACTATACCATAGTAATAACATTATAATTACTGGTGATGAGGCAAGCAGGCTACAAGTGGGGAACATCTCCATCTGTATTCTCCGTTGGACTAAAATTCTTTGATTCAGTGGAAGACTGTTTTCTGGTACTCTTTTCGGCTTCACTAATTCTTGTCACTTAAAGATCAATGTTTTGGATTTCTGTATCAAAGCAACAATTTGGTTTTTTACTTTCTAAGACTTAAATATCTTAAGTATCTTCCACAGAGGAAAATGAATGTCATGGGGGGTCTGTATTTTTTTTCTTGAAGTGCAGTAAAAAATAGCAAAATAAAGAGTATGCTGCTTCTGTTTTAAATATTAGAGATTTATCAGGTCTTGTGCATCAGCACTGCTCTTCAAACTCTTGAGCCTATTAAAGTAACACTTGATTGCAGAGCCTGCAGAAATACTGAACATGTTAAAAACCTGTACATTCTGGGATTATACAAGCCCATGCAAATCTCAGCCCACAAGTGAATTGTGACACCTGACTGAACTTAAAGCATACTAAATGTCCACTCGACCCCCGAAAGCTCTCTTCTCTAGGGTTGCATGTTGTAAGCTGTAAATTTGGCATTTGACCATTGAAGGCTCACGTAAAGCTCGTTTCTCTTTCTGCATTCAGAAGTCATATGACACTACATATGATACGATGAGAGTGATAATCACTCTTTCTTTGAGGGGCAAGGTTAAAACACTGATGTGACGCTGTGGTGTAGAATTTTAACATAAAAGATGTAATAAAATCGGAATTACAGCTCTAGAGCTACCCTATCCCTTAACACATTTAGGTTTTGCATGCAAATATATAACGAAGCAGAATTAGTTATGGTTCCCATGGGAACCATAACTGATTTTCCTGACCTGTGCAGCAAAATTCTGAACAACATCAAAAGATTAAAAATACTGCATTAGTAAGATTTTTTCCTCTCTCCAAAGCACCCCTCCCCAGGCTGGCTAACTTCTTCTCTTCTTCAAATTAGGGATAAGTGAGCAATCAATTACTAACAGAAAGTTTAGACATTCACCTTGGTGAAAAATTTTAAAACAGTACAACACAAAGGAAGCACTCCATTGCACTTCTCAGCCAGGAGTTAATACAATTTTTGAATATATTTTGAGCTGAGTCATCATTTCTGTAAATTTAAGAACAGGCCTTTTGAGTGTATTACAAACCAGTTGCTCTGCTATCGAAATTTTGAATTGTGCACATATATTTTTTGCTTACTTCCCCATATCAACCTCAGATATATCTCACATTATACTTCTACAGGTCTGTCTTTCATGAAACTATGTATCATTATTAGTTGAATTGTAACCAGCAACCAACTGCCCTTAGGAGTCCATATTTTAATGTCAAGCAAAGCTTTAGAGGACTTGAGATCCATGAATGCATCATTAAAATGGTCCAGGAGGGGTTGACATCTGATAATCTCTGCTCCTATGAAATTCAAAGAAACTGTTATTTGTTAAAAATCATTTCAAAAGGCATCTTAATTATGCCACATCATTCTCAATAATGTTACTTTTCATCTGTAAAGACTGCCTTTTGTCAGGCAAATAGTTTTCTCCAAATACACTGGGAGAAATTAAATGAGTACATGATTTGGACTTTATTTTTTACATGTATGATGAATTACATGGTATGCTGAAAGGAGGCTAAAAAAATCCTTAAGTGTTTTCTATTGTAGAATAGATGAAATAGTGCAGAGTCCTTTCACACTTTTTTCCGAACAAGTTTCTCTTTAGAAATGGCAGATTTATTAAAACCAAAGACAATGTCCTTTCTAGTAGCCTTACTTTCTGGATCTGAAATTTTGGTCAGAATAATGCTGGGGAGGGGAGATGTGGATGTATCTTTTAAATGGAGATGCCAAGTTATAAGTTTGAAGAAAAATATGTTGATTAAATCCTTATATACTTTAGGTGTGCATGAACTTACCAATGTAGTTTTATTGGAGGCCATTTTTATTGCAGACTTGCAGAGCTTTTACTAGAAAAATGCATGACAATTAAAAGGAAGTTTGCGTTACTCGAAGAAAGGCATCCCAAGACAAGCATGGTCCTTGTTCCAACCCCCATGTATTCACTGCATACAACATTTCTTACACGGATTAAATCCAGAACAAAAAGTAGGTTACTACTTTGTCCGGCATAACCCAGTAATGCACCATTAGGCTAGCCAGGATAAATGATACTGACAAGGTGGCATATAGAGTTGAAAAAAGATTTTTCCCAAGGCCTTCAAAAGCATAGACATGTTTCTAGGGAAAAGGGGGAGGACCATCAGGGATGCTTATTTCCTTAAACCAAATAGAACAAGAGTTGAGATTCTAGCAGTTGAAGATATACCTAAGGTATATTAACTGCAATTATCTGATGGGGAACAGATATATATTTGTGGTACAATGTATCACCCATTATTCTTATATGGTAGCAAATTCTTATAAACAGCAAATATTTTATCTTAATGCAACTATAACGTTGCCTTCTGATTCTCAAGTTGACAAGAGTTAAGGTCCTAGAACAACATTAACTCAGCTAAGATGTACATACTACATATTTAACCTACGCAAATTACGTTGAACACAATCCATCCCCTTTTCCGTGTCATTTCTCAATTTCTCATACCGACCAGCTCCATAGGCATGTATTGTCACCGCCCCGCAGCGAGCTATAGAACTGCTAGAATTCCCCATATGCCTGGGTAAAAGGCAGAAAAGTCCTTTAAGGCCAGAAAGCCTCCCGGACTCAGCAATCCCGCCCAATCCTCCCCTGACACGGGAGGTGGATTTTGCCAGTCCCATGGGAGGTGGGGTACGCGAGGTGGGAGAAGGGCCGGGGCCAGGGCGCCAGTGCCGAAGGTCTTGCCTTGTGTCCCCCCGCTTGAGAGGTAGCAGAAAGGGGTAAAAAAAAACCCCAAACCCCAATAACAATCCCCCACCAGGAAACAGAGGCAGCCCTGCGGAGGCCTGCTGGGGGCGGCTGCGCCTCGGGCCTACGGCGGGCGCACATGGGGTCGGCGGGGCCGCCCCGGGCGAGGTAACGGGGACGCAGGCCCCGGGCCGCTTCCGCCGCCGCTGACAGGGCCCCTTCAACGCCGTCTTCCCCCCGCCCCTTCACGTTTCCCCCAGGCCGGGCACACGCAGGGACCGCCGGCGGGCCGGCTTTGTCTGCCGCGCGGGTGCCGCCGCCCCCGCCCCCGGCGCTGCTCTCCTTCCCCGGGGCGACAGCGCCCGCGGGTCCGGGGGCCTCCCTCCCTCCCCGTGCGGGTGCC
>VXAX01005176.1:807235-845501 GCA_013399835.1 Leptocoma aspasia | reverse complement strand
GGATCCGCGGTGAAGCTGAAAGGGAGGGGGAGCAGAGGGGGCGGGAAGAAAGGAGCCGCTCCAGCGCCATTTCTTTGGCGCGCGGGGCGGCAGCACTCACCCTTTGTCGCGGTGCGTGTAGGGCCGCCGGAGAGAGAAAAAGGGAGGGGAGGGATGGGATGAAGGAGGGGAGGAGAACAGAGCGGTGAAGCGGGCGGCACGCCCGGTGCCGATGGTGCGGGGTAGAGCGGAGCGGGCTGCGGCGAAGTCCGCCTCCCTCCGCCGGGGCCCCGCGATGTGTCGCGCTTGTGCCAAAATTTGTGTAGCTCTCACTTCCTCTTGCCTGGGCGGAGGGGGAAGGGGGCCAGGGCAGGGTTTCGGGGGGCGATGCCCGGCCGTCCCCGACTAATATTAACGCCGAGGTTTGAGCCTTTGGGGCCTTTTGTCAATTTCCGGAAAAAACAAACGAAAACCAGTGATACGGTGCCAGCAGCATTCGAGGCCGCTTCGGCTGCCCTCGGGCGCGTCTCGCGAGCCTGTCGGTTGTCGGAAACTGCCGAGCTGGCTGAAGTAGTCGATGACTTGCTGCGTCTATCTGTCCGGAAATTGCCGAGCTGGCCCCGAGCGCCATTTTCGCGTGCTGCGGCAAATTCCGGAAATTACCGAAGCGAGCCGAATGGGCTTCCATGTCTGGTTCGGCTTTTTCCGGCGGCTGTCGAAGCGGATAAGCTCGACGACGACAGCTCCTTCGGCTCATTTCGGAGACGGCCATTACTAACGGAGTCGATTACTTTTCATTACACGATAAAAACACGTAGGGGCGTCATTCAGAACTGCAGCCCCTTTGGAGATATTTAAGCTCCAGATCCTGGGGATTTTTTTTTCCCTTTTTTTTTTTTTTTTTTTTAAATTAATTAAACCTCGGAAGCGAGCCCGGGCTGGAGTAGGAGGGCGCTAACACTACGCGGAGCTGAATTTCAAATTACGTAACAGCTCGGGCAGCCATTACCGACCGCTTGTACGGTACTCTCGAGCAGGAATACGTAAATCATGAAGAACATGGTACGTGGAATGGGAGGATTTAGAGTTTGCTTTTAAGGAGGGAGACGCGTTTGCTTGTGCATACGGAGTTAATTTTTTCGGGGCTGAGAATTACAAGCAAGCTTGTGTCGTGCGGGCGCTGCTGCCGGGTCGCAACGCGGGGCGGATGCTGGATGTCTTTGCGCCGAGGAAGGTTCTGGAAGCGGCGACTGGGGCTGGCGCGCAGCCGGGCGAGGCGGCGGAAGCTGCGGTAACCGCGCATGGCGAACAGCGCGTTCTTGAGCCCGTGGCCATGGCTCTTAGCTGCGCTGCTGCTGAGGTGTCGTCGGAGGAGGGGGAGTCGGAGCTCCGCGGGTTGGGGCCCGTCTTGGCCCCGCGAGGCGCGGAGCGGCCGAGGCGGCGCTGCGGGTAATGGCGGTGGCGAGGGGGAGGGGTAAAATGGCGGCCCGGCCGAGACTCGCGGCTGCGAGGGGCAGTGGGGATCGCTCCGGCAGAGTGGGCAGGGCGGGGACCACCTGTAGTCGTCTGCTATGCACGGGGGTGGAAAGGAGCGCCGGAGGGGTCTTATTACCATATGTGTAGGTGCACGCTAGAAGCAATTTGCTGCGCTCTAGCTGGAGGCGGCGGCTGGTCCCGGGCGCCATTTTCCCATCCCGGCTCGGGGCCGCGGTGTTCCCGCTGCCGCCACATGGCGGAGCCGGCGTGGCCGCTGCGTCCCAGCCGCCACAGGCGGCGGGCGAGCAGCTGCCGAGGGATTGCAGAGCCCTGGAGTTCAGGGATCCCCCTCGCTTGTCTCCGTTAACCATCTTTGCTACCCAAATTCTTAATTCCGTGGTTAGCGTGGATTGTGTGTGTGCACGTTACTGCTGTATAGAACACTTTTCCTTAATTAATCACCGGCTCTGGTGATTAATTCTTCAGTAAAGGGTGTGCATTTTCTAGTCCTTCCAAGTTGCTTTAAGCCTGTGAAGGAAAGCTTAAAATACACACTGATGAAGATTCTACAGAGGTTGTAAAAGTTTCCTCTCGCGCTTGGTTCCTGCCACGGGGCATACTGTGGAAATCTTGAAAGAGGTGTTATCGCCAGCTTTTATGTTGTGGCCTTTCCTAGGTGTGAGGCGTCTGTGTCTTTACCAAATGAGTATTTTCCTCGGGATTGTTAGAGGTACTGCCATGATAGTTATTGTTGGACATTTTACACCTTCAGCACAAACTTTAGATGGGCAGAACTCTCTGGACTTTGGTAGGAGGTTAGTGTTAGGCTAACCAGAGCTTCTTGAAACTGACTGATTTAAGCCAAATAACTTCTCCACATAGAGAGATATCTGCATGTTAGTGGAGCAGCATGTGTGTGCTGTTTCGCATAGCGGTTTTCATTGAAGAACTGGTTATGAATTTTGTTATTGCTGTTTCTGAAGCGCCTAGATGTTGTTCTGGGTAGGGCATGACCCTAAATACATCTATCAGATGCATTACTATTCTGTTCAGTGCTTGTTAGTTATATGTAGTATATTTTTATCATTGTTACACCTGATAGATTCTATTCTTCCCTTGAGTTCCATTTACAGATTTATAGCTGTTTTCAGGGGTGAATGTTACACTTACTGGAAATACCCTACCTGCCTACTAAATTTTCTTGATTCTCATATTGTTATAATAATGTCCGTTATTAAATGCATGGTAATTGATTATAAATTGATGTCTTTTGTAGACCTATGAAACTGTAAGCAAGTGGTCCCTAATTCTCAAGCAGCAGAACTGAAGGGAGTTGTGGGGGTTTTTTTTCGGTATTGTTGCTTAAAAATTTTTCTTTGCCATTCTACTCAAATAAATAATAGTATGGCATATGCTGAATACATGATTTTTTTAATACTGGTCTGGTGTGCAGCGTTCTTTTGTTTTTTCGTTTTAGCTATGAGATGAAAGGAAATTACATAAAACACATCTGCTGCTTTTGAAAGCTTCTCTTACTTTGCCTGTCTGTGCAAGGAGGAGACAGTACTAGCTTTCTTCGTATTCCTAGAAGAAAAAGAGCTAGATCCAACAGCAGATTCCAAATATTTTCAAGAGAAATTTGAACTGATCATTCTTAAATAGAGTATGTATTTGGAAGAAGGAGGGGAGAAAGTTGACTTCCTTGTCAGACTGCAGTATGTGAAGCTGGTAATATGGAGGTCTGTTTTGAAGAAAAACCTGGCTTGCTACTGCCTACAGTAATGTGTTCTGTTATATGCATCTTGATCCAGGCCTGCTTTGGACAACCTCAGAAAACACATAGGTTTATATGCGAATTGGCTTGCTACTTCTAAAAGCATATGTGCACTGAAGAATTTCGCTTGTTTTCTTAGTCTCATTGTTTTTTTAGTTTCCTTTTTAAATTTATCTCAATGCCCATTGCACAGTTAATCGTGTTGTGTTTGTCAATTACACCTACTGCTGCAATGTTTGAGTTGTATACAAAACAGCCACCACACTAAAGAAAATACACAACCAAACACCCAAGTAGATTTTCTTGATTTTTAAGGTTAGTTAAGAGTATAAAGCTGAAGTGATTTGAGTTCTCTTGTCCCTAGCAGAACAGTTCTCTTCAAAACAACATACCAAAATAATAAATTTATAGACGGGGACTACTTTTTAGTACATTTTTTAAATTGTTTGGCATGAAATTTTCACATGTATGAGCTAGTGATACTTTTGTATGTAGAAACGGGCGATTAGAAGGCCTGCTTTGTATAAAAAATTACTATAAAAGTGCTTTGAACTGGTAGAAGTTGGAAGGTTGTTCTTTCTGCTTTAGTTTACCACTAAATATGAAAAAATAAATGCAATGCCTTATTACTGGTCCTGTTTTTTGTTGGGGTTGTTTGAGTTTTTTATGATGATCTTGTCATTGCATAAGAGATCTCCACTGAAAAAGTACCATGATAATTTCTCTGCAAGGAAATAGTCTTACTGAAAGTATGATAGTGGATATGAATATGTATTAATTCACATTTCTACTTTAAAGGAAATTATTTTACTACTGCTCTTGCTAAGGCTGTATAGGTTTGTTGCTAATTCCAGTGGTATGGGATCTCAGATTATTTTACAGATGCTTGACTTTCATTTGTTTCAGTAATTACGGAGAAAATATGAATTTTTAACTTGTTATAAGACATACTTAGATGTATTTATTTTTACTTATAATGCCTCGGATTAATAGTATGGTAGTATTCATTTCATGTAGAACAACTCAAGCTTGAATGGTTTTTAGAAATGAATGTTACCTGGGATAGAATTAGATCATATAAATTAATTCGTATGTTCTGTAATAAAAACAAATCTCAAAGTTCTCATTTTTATTTTCTTTAAAAAGCATCTCAAATGGGTCTTGGAGAGGAATCTTCTGGAAGTGTGGTCCCTTGTTCGTGATATTTAGAGGGAAAGACAGGAATAAGGACTAAAAAAATTTGGTATTGTAAAAGTGTACCTGTAGAATTGCATAAATTGCTTAATTTCTTTAATAGAGGTAGAACCTTTAGAAGAGCCGGGTCTCATTTTGAAAATAATTCTTACTTGAAAGTCTTTGACACTTAGGAAAATCTTGGTTAGTATCTGATTTGCTAAAGCAGAAGTGTTTTAAATTATATTAATGTAATTTTTTTTTTCTGTGGCAGAGGGAAAAGGAGCAGTTCCGCAAACTGTTTATTGGCGGCTTAAGCTTTGAAACCACAGAAGAAAGCTTGAGGAGTTACTATGAGCAATGGGGAAAGCTTACAGACTGTGTGGTAAGTTCAGCATACCAATATACAGCAATGGCATGGAACGTTCAGGAGTTCTGAACGGGGAGTTTGTTTTCTGGATAGCTTAGAGAAGATGGAATATTAGATTTTAATGGTACAGTTGGTTGGTTTATACACAGTTGAGTCCATTGTAGCAGTGCATACATTTTTGTCTTGCAAACTTGATAGAGTTAGGGAGCATTCACAATCTGTTTTCTGTAAAATTCTCCCAGATTATCTAAGCACTGATTTCAGCGATTCAACTTCGGTATCATTGGCTGAAGTGTGTTGGGAAGTGCTTACAAAGAGCACTATTACATCTGTGTGGTTGGTAACATTTGGCAAAAAGCTGATATCATGGTAAGCAGTAAGCAGCCTCAGTAAAGCTAGAAGAGGATGTCTTTCTCTGTGATGTTTTCGTTGAGTCATTAAGGTTGGAAGAAACCATTTAGGCCATTGACTGTTAACCCAGCACTGAGAAGTTCATCACTAAACTCTGTCAGCATTGATTTGTGTGTGTCTTCCAAATACCGAGAGAGATGGTGGCTCTGGTAGAAGTTCTGTGCTAAATTGTCTTGAGAGTAGCAAATCATAACACAGATTTAAAGTGTGTGGTCTTCATGAAGCTTAAAAGAAATTATGTATATGATTTTATTTTCCAAAAATAAACATATATATAAATGCACCTAACTGATCCAGCAGCATTTCTGAGTTAACTGAATCTTGGAGGACAGCAGTGGTTTGAATTTCTTTGATTCCAAGCAGTGTCACTCGTATTAAATCAACACAATCTGCTACTTTACTGTAATTGTATTTTGAAATCAAATCAAGGAAAATGTAAATTAGGCTTACGCACTTACTCTAAATACGGTTAGCAAAAAGCTTAATATGAGACAGGTATAAATAGTTTAAATGTCTTTATTGGTTTTAGGTAATGAGGGATCCTGCAAGCAAAAGATCAAGGGGGTTTGGTTTTGTAACATTCTCTTCCATGGCTGAAGTTGATGCAGCTATGGCTGCAAGACCTCACACAATTGATGGAAGGGTGGTTGAGCCTAAGAGAGCTGTGGCTAGAGAGGTAAGTATGGCTTTGAAAGCAGATGCTCCTCATGCTTTGAAAAATACTTGTTTTGGTCAGACAGGCTTTGTTCTTGTTTGAAATTGCTTGAGTTTAAATTACCTGGTTAAAAGCCCATAGCTGGGGCATTATTTCCCACACTTTTGGTCTCTTACATAAATTCTATTATTACATTGAATTATTACATTATTCTGGTTGTGGAATCATGTCTCCAAGGGACACATCTCGGGTATGAAAACTGTTGTAGCAAACATGTTATGTTGAATATATGTAATTAAGCAAATTCCAAAGTAACTCTACTCTGGAATTGTTCCTATTACAAGCCTCAAATAAACAAACTCCTGTCAGTCTTTCTAACTGTTCTACAATCTTTTTGGGGTGTTTCTGAAAGGTACATAGAGAATGTAGCAGGGAAACTTTTCCAGTGGTGATGTACAGAATCATCTGTAGACTTGTGCTGGTTTTAGCCACAGACATACTTGATTCCCACTTCAGGGTACAAATTAGGGGTATGTGTACAGGAACGAGGTGACCATGTGAGCCAGGTTACTGTGGCACAGAGGTACTTGAGAAGCAAGGGCAGATTATAAGGCAAGTTCTGTTCGCCACAGGGAAGCTCTGGGAGGGTTTACCAGATTAAGGTTGGACTGAGGTCTCTAATACATTTGGACTGATGAACTGGATTTGAATGAGCTGTCCCAAAGGGATGGAGAAATGGAAATCGTAATCACTGGTACCCCTGTTGGCTATCCCAGTTTTCTTTCCATTCTCTGAATGCAGGGTGGTTTAGCATTAGGAAAAAGGTAATTATAGCAGCATGTGTGGATACCATTTAATGGGGTTACAATGGGGTTATAGTTGTGAATTTGCTGAGATTGAAGGACCTTGATACCTTGGAATGTGGGTTCACTGCTGTTGGGGAATTGGGCAGAAGCAGCTGATGCATCTTTGTTTAAACAATCACAAAAGTCATGCTCTAACTTAAATTATTAAATGCTTGGAATTCTTTCATACAGTTGATCTGTGTAATTTTTCAGTGCTTTTTTAAAGCTTTGACATAATTGGGGGGAGGGAAAACCTCCAAGTAGCCATGTCATACTTTCCTCTCAGAAGGCATTCTAAATGAGTTTGCAAGGTCATGCTTCGTAAAAAGGCTGTACCTTAGTGCTTGAAAAATCCTAGTTTATCTGAATTCTGTTCCTGAAATCCAGGTAAAATAGTGCTTTGTGAATTTTTTTTCGTGCTAATTAAAAAAGTTCTTTTAACAGGAATCTGGAAAACCTGGTGCTCATGTTACTGTGAAAAAATTATTTGTTGGTGGTATTAAAGAGGACACTGAAGAGCACCACCTTCGTGACTACTTTGAGGAGTATGGAAAAATTGACACTATTGAAATCATTACTGACAGACAGTCTGGTAAAAAGAGAGGGTTTGGATTTGTTACATTTGATGACCATGATCCTGTGGATAAAATTGTATGTAAGTAATATCACTCTTTCTTTGGATAGCATTAATTCTTATAGCCTCGATGACGGTGTAAAGCTAAACTTAGAGATAATGGGATTAGTTACATGCCTCTATTATTTGCTACATCATAGGTTGCTGAATTGTGTGGGAACATGTATTCAAATAAGTATTGTCATAGTTTAAAAATTGTATGGTGTTTTATGTTCTTTAATATGATTCGGAATGTGTTTGGATTGGAAGTCTGATATTCTACCTTGTTGCCAGTTAAATGCTGATAGCCTCTTGTTTGATACGGTTACAGTGCAGAAGTACCACACCATCAATGGCCATAACGCAGAAGTAAGGAAAGCTCTCTCTAGACAGGAAATGCAGGAGGTTCAAAATTCTAGGAGTGGGAGAGGAGGTATGTACAAGTAATGGTTAGTGGTTTGTGGTTGATTTTTGTGTTCACTTTCCACAATCTCACTACTTACAAATGTTAAACTGATACAGGGAACTTCGGTTTTGGTGATGCTCGTGGAGGTGGTGGCAACTTTGGTCCAGGACCAGGCAGCAATTTCAGAGGGGGAGCTGGTAAGACAGGCATGTTTGTAGCATTTACATTTTTTACCTTATTACTACTGTCTTTCTGGGTCTGGATAACTTTGTATGCTGTGGCACTGTTTAACTTAATGCAGCTGTAGCAGTTGAGAGAATTTTTGAGAAAAGTAATTTGCAAGTGAAGTTGTGTTTTGGTTTTTTTTGTTTTGTTTTGGTTGTGGTTTTTTTATTGGGGTTTTTTTTTAGCTTTTACTGAAAGCCAAAAGTAACCTAAACTTAATTATTTGCCAAGAAGGTCAGAGATTTCTCTGGTTCTATGCAGCGCTTGCCTGACCTTTTAAAACTGGGTACTGTAAAAATGCAGGAAAAGGAAAAATGTAGAGTGATGATTTCATTTTTCACTTTTATTAAGTTAATTGTACATGTTATTAATTGATAATTTCTGATACTTAGTTCTTAAGGTCATAAGGGTTTGAGAATTTGACTAGTTTCCTGCAGTTAAATTGAAATCCTTTGGGGTTTTTCTCCCGATAGATGGATATGGAAGCGGCCGTGGATTTGGTGATGGATATAACGGATATGGTGGAGGACCTGGAGGTTAGTTCGCTGTTGCGGTGGTGATTCATCTATCTCTCATTAAGAAACACTTCAGTGTTTCTTCAAACTTCAAACCTTCAAACTTCAGTATTTATATCCATATGTATAAAATTTATCTGAATTACCTGAGCCATTTTGTTGGCGTTAAGAAGTGTACATGGTAGTTGGTGCAGATTGTATGGTTGTTTCTTGGACAACCATTTTTTTCTTGAGGATAGGAGCAGGTCTTGAATTTCCTGGCAAATGAAGATTTTAATTAAACCTTTCAGTTGAGGTCTTTAGGCAGTCTGACTGGTGGGGTTTGGTCATCGTTCAGTTAGGGTGGGATTTGGTATGTGCTTTAAAAAATACTGTCCATAGAAATTTCTTTATTAAACTACCTTTTTCTTTCCCTTCGTTCTTCTAAACAGAAAAATATTCTTTGTGTTTAATTTGAGTGCATTCTGTATTGAAAAGTTTATTTAAAAGGATTATGTTCTCACAGGTGGCAACTTTGGTGGCAGTCCTGGTTACGGAGGAGGAAGAGGAGGCTATGGTGGAGGAGGACCTGGATATGGCAACCAGGGTGGGGGCTATGGAGGTGGTTATGACAACTATGGAGGAGGTAACATTTAGGCTTAAAGTGTTCAACCATTTCAGTTACAAATTACTGCAAGTCATTTGAGGCTGGGGGGGAAGGTCGTTTGTAAATGTTGTGTAAGGAAACTGTTGTTTGTAAAGTAGTATGAAATAGAATGAAAACATTGTTTGGTGCATGCACTGCTGGAATACGTGTGTGATTTTGTACTTTCTTTAGAATTTTTATGATGGGTTATATTTGAGTGTTGTATCCATTTTACCTCATCTAGGTATTTCTCCACTTTTATGTTGATAATACAGGCAATTACGGAAGTGGAAACTATAATGATTTTGGCAACTACAACCAACAACCTTCAAATTACGGTCCGATGAAGAGTGGAAATTTTGGTGGCAGCAGGAACATGGGGGGACCATATGGTGGAGGTATTGTATATGTCCTGTATATTTCCTTGGAGATGGAGTGGGTGGAGTTCTAGGACTCTGCGGGGAAATAGAAGACATGGGGTAACTGTTTTGAACTGAAAAATGGTAGACTGAGATAAGATACTAGAAAAAATTCAGTGTAAAGGTGGTGAGGCACTGGAACAGGTTGCTCAGGTGGTGTGGGTGCCCCATTGCTGGCAGTGTTTAAGGCAGGATTAGATGGGGCTTTGAGCAGCCTGGTCTAGTGACAGGTAACCCTGCCCATGGCAGGGTTGGAATGAAATGACCTTGAAAGGTCCCTTCCAACCCATGTCATTCTATATGATTCCAAGACGGGTATGTAGAAACTGGATAACTTCTGCAGTAGATGCACTGTGCCTGTGTTCTTTCTGCAAGTTGGCTTCATTGTTTCATCTTGAGATTGTGAAGCGTGTGTCAGGGAATTTTTTTTTTTTTATTTTGAAACAGATAAAAATGCACTAACTTTTTCCACAGTGTTGTGCAATTTTGAGTTTAAAGATTCTATTTCATGTTGTTTGCTGTCAGCTCACACTATTTGTGGAGAGTCTAGTTACTTAATTTCCAGCATATTTGCTGTGATTTCTTTTTATCCTCCTCTTGTCTTTTTTTTCTGAAGCATCCTTCTTTTTGTTGTCTAAATGTTAAACTTAATATGGAATATCAGGCTTGTGAAATGGAAACTGAAACATGAAGCTTTCTTGTAAGGTTTAGCCTGCAAGCAAATTCAGCCCTCACAGGCTCGAGACAGCACAGTGCGTCAAATTACATGTGGCACTGTTGAATCTTCTAAGATTTCAGCATTATGGTTGCTTCCTGTGGCAGTCTTTGGAGGTTCTTTAGAGGGGAAGACAGTGAAATGTTACAAGTCTTCGTTGCATGTGCTGTCACTGGAAGTAAAGCAGATGTTAGTCTTCATTCAGTCAAGCTTTGATTGATTGTTTCAGTCAAAAACTTTTCTAGATTAAAAAATGTACTGATGAGACCATTCTGTTTCTTGTTCTACAACTGCAGGAAATTATGGTCCAGGGGGCAGTGGAGGAAGTGGTGGATATGGAGGGAGGAGCCGTTACTGAGTTTCTTCAAGCATGCCATGGGTAAGTATGTTTTTAAGTGTTAAAATTGCAGTGATTCTTGAGAGTAGCTGCAGGAGTTAAAAGCTTTTTAGGATATTATCTTTCCTTTTAAAAATGGTTAGATGAATAATTTCATAACCTATTTTTTTACTCTTTACTTCTGTTGAAACAGGCTTCACTGTATAAATAGGAGAGGATGAGAGCCCAGAGGTAACAGAACAGCTTCAGGTTATCGAAATAACAATGTTAAGGAAACACTTATCTCAGTCATGCATAAATATGCAGTGATATGGCAGAAGACACCAGAGCAGATGCAGAGAGCCATTTTGTGAATGGATTTGGATTATTTAATAACATTACCTTACTGTGGAGGAAGGATTGTAAAAATGCCTTTGAGACAGTTTCTTAGCTTTTTAATTGTTGTTTCTTTCTAGTGGTCTTTGTAAGTGTAGAAGCATTCCTTTGATAATGTTAAATTTGTAAGTTTCAGGTGACATGTGAAACCTTTTTTAAGATTTTTCTCAAAGTTTTGAAAAGCTTTTAGCCAGGATCATGGTGTAATAAGACATAACGTTTTCCTTTTAAAAATTTAAGTGCGTGTGTAGAGTTAAGAAGCTGTTGTACATTTATGATTTTAATAAAATAATTCTAAAGGAAATATTGTGTAATTTTAGATTTTTTTTTTAAATACTGTAAAATAAGGCAAGGAGTGGGTAGTATAAGGTCCCACAAATAATACAAAGCTATTGTTTGCGTGTAAAATTTAATGCTGGTGAGAAAAAGTATGTTGTCTGTAAATTACCAGGTTTAAAATATCTAGGTAACTTAAGGGTTATCTCTGCAAGGAGAAACACCTTTCTAGATTTTTTAGATGCTGCTTCTTCAATGGCAAGGAAAGGAAAAACCCCCAGCAAGGTACTCTTCCAGGGACGCAGGTCTAGTACAAGAGAACTCTTGAAAACGTCACTAAAAGTTCAGCCAGTCTTAAAAAGCTGTGCTGTATCTCTGCAAAGCTTTAACTACGGTAGATTGTTTATAAGGATGGCAACGAAGGCTGAGGGTGTAGAGCAAAATAGTTCTAAGCTTCAGTTAAACTTCTTTAGGTAAGATCTTATTTACTTTTCTTTTCTTAATGTTTCAAAACCAAGAAACTAATAATGTATGACAGTATTCTTTCAGTATAGTGATTATTGTTATGTAGTTTAACATAGCAATGAATTGAGTTAACAATTACAAATTGAAAAGAAACTTGTGAATCCTGTTTTCTTGTATTATTAAATTTTTTTACAAAAAAATTGTTAATTTCAGCTACTTAACATATTTTTTTCCTACTGGAATCTAGCTATGATATGAATCCTGGACAAGCATAGACTGCTGCCACTGTACACTGCTACAGTTGAACAAATGAGACCTGCAAGTGTCCATTAGTAAAGCTTTGCAAGGGTTCCATCCCTGGTGTTGGTAGTTAAAATGGTAGGTCACAAGTTAATTAAATCATACAACTTTATTTTTGCATCCTGCAACATTTTCTTTTTTCTTGGGAGTCTATGCATTATGGTGGTTGCAAGGTAATGGAATGAAGGTAGTTCTGTGCTGTTGAAAATGAACTATGTTGTTACGTGTCTTGTCTGCTGTAATCTATTCTATATAACACATTTCATCCTGAAGGTTCCCAAGTAACTGTAGACTGTTTACCTGTAAGGAAAAATTTCACCACAGAATACATCTGCCTCTGTGAAGGAATGTGTCGTCCATTCTTTTAACAACTGCATAAGCAGTTCTTTAGGAGGGCAAGTGAAACCTTCAAATGAAACTGCAGGTGGTATTTCATAAGTGTGCAATGTATTTATGTAAATTGGAATTTGGCTAGAATGTTGAGGTTTCCACCATTTTTTATAGTTCTTGCAGCTAACAAACCTTAGTGCCAAATTTGGTCAGCCTTACTCTCACTGCATTGAATGTTCGCACCTCAAATTGATGGAAATTTATCAAGTAATGAATGATTTATTCAGAGTAAGGGTGGCATACTCTACTAGATTTGGTTTTAAATAAAAATCAGCAAAACCTACCAAAAAAAAGGCAACCAAAAATGCCTCAATTTCAAAGTTCATTGCCTCTAAAAGGCTACCCATTGAAGAACGTGGACTCAGCTAACCAAAGTCCTGTTCCTTTTGTGTTAGACACACCAGTGAACTGCTTATACTTTTTTTTTTAAAAATGGCTGAAGTTCCCCTATTGGTAATTTGGTTTAGACATATGTGATAAACATCTTCAGATACACTTTTTTTTTCTTTGGCAGGAAGGTGCCATGCTGCAGGTAACTAATGAAGAAGTGGTCAACCACAGAAACGCTTCAAGAAATAAGAAATTCTGTATCATCAGAAAATAGTTGTTTTTGCTGCCTTCATTAAAAATCTAGAGGTTAAATGAATACTGATAGAACATCACAATTAGTACAGCTCCCTGTAATGATGGGTTTTTTAAATTATAGTAATAATGTCGTGTAAACCTTTCGAATAAAATTCAGATTCGTTAGGAGAAACAAAATCACTAATGTTAAAATAGCAAACATTCTGTGAGTAGAAAGTTTAACTACATATATTTATAACTTTCATAGCTTTAAAAATAAAGTATTTTTATACCAAAGTAGTTCTAGTGTAATGCTTAATAAAAACTTAGTGTGTATCTAACATTAAATAATGTTTATGTTTAGACCCTTTCATGATTTGAAACATTCCATTTTGAGGTGAATTTAAAACAGAATCAGTTTGACAAGTGTGTTCATGGAACTTGTTTCTCTGACCATGGGCATCTGTTCTCTTTTGGGAGAAACAGTGCTGCAAATTTAAAAGTGCTGATGTCTTTGCTGTTGGACACAAGTGCTTAAAAGTAGCTTTTTTTGGCTGCGTTTCACATTACCTCATACTTTCCTGTTAACAAAACTATGACATAAGTCAGTTTGTCAGATTGCAATAGGACAAGAGCTTTATCCTTTTCACTTTTAAAGAGCTTTTAGCGTGAAGACAGACTGACTGGAATGTAGAGTTCGTGCTGTACAAAACTGTATTCCCCATAGCTGCATCTGGGGGCGGAAGGAAAATACCAAAACAAAAAATGCCAAACCAAACAAAACCATTAAAACAAACACCAAGTGTGAGCTTGGGAAAGCTTCAGTTGGGAGTGTATTTAAGGGAAGGTATCTTGAGGTTATACTGTTTTAACCACTTATCTTCATGCATGGTTTATTCAAAACTTGAAATTTATATGCTTTGGCAGAATCACCATGTCTTTAACCTTTATAATACTGTTTAAGGATTCACATAAATTTTTTTTCTGTTTAAGTTGAACTTTGAAATACTTGCATAGGTAACTGGTGGGCTGCAACGGAAGCAGAAAATGAAGATACACAAATCTGCTTTACTTTCTTCTTTCCAACAGAATGACCAGATGATAAGGAATTTGCCTTCTTTCCTATAACTTAGATGTAGTTGATGGAAGTTTTTTCTTTACAGTTGCCAAGTCCACATTCATACATCATTTAAAAAAATGAACAAAACCACTTCAAAGGGCAGTAATTATTTTTCTGTTTAAAATATTGTTTCAGTAGTGTCACAACAAGGTTTAAAATTTACTTAATTAAGTATGTTTCCCATCATAAGGATGTTCTTATTTTGATCTGATGGCAGTGGGGGAAGGGAGTATATAGGGGGACGTCACTGAGCAAGAATGAAATTACTGGATATTTCAGATCTTGAAAACCTGGTGTCTTAAGTTTCCTGATGTCCTGCTGTTGAACTTTCATGACTTTTCTCTTGGTATGGTCTTAAAAGTTAAGGCACGTGACAGTCCACAGTGTTTACCAATGAATGTGGTGAGAGAGGTCACAGTTTTGAGTTAACCTGATACTGGAAGTTAGCAACTTCAGATGAAAGCAGTATTGTGTGGTCAGTCACTGGTCATCAATTTGTAGACAATGGATTCTTACTTTCCATCAAGTGGGATTTTGTCACTACAGATTTTGCCTTCCAAGTAAGTGTAACATTACAGTGTTTTCAGGTACTAACAGCTGAAGATAAGGTTGTCAGTACTAGGTCCAGCTTTCCCCCAATGAAAACTTTGTGCAGCAAACTGAGGGAAGAAAGAAAAACAACGTAACTTGTTGATAACTGGTATGTGAGCCAAAGAACACCCAAAAATTGAGTAGGACTTGTATTTGTAAAGTGATGGTGAAAAGAGGTCAATAGTAGGGTTCTGGCCACTCAGACTTCGTGTTACTTACAATGAAAGTTGAATTTTACTCACTTCTGTTGTGCTGTAGGTGCTACAAAACATTCAAGAAAATGTGAACAATTGCTGTTAATACTGTAAAATGAACAGGGCTTGAACTTTGTGGGAAAGACTGCGAGGACTTGAACTTTATAGGAAAGACTATGTTCTTTTAGTTTGATAATGAATGTACATGGTATCTTGGTGATGAAATCACATTGGTTCTGGGGAAGAAAACCCAAGGCCCAGAAATGGATCTGAATTTTCAAACAGTTGTCAGCTGAGTTTGTTTTGGCAGTTTTGCCTCATTGGTAGAGGCTAATTTGCTGGGAACATACTGGGGCTGTGCATTCCCTGTAGGTTTAGTGTTTCAGTTAGTTTTTGAAGCAGATTGTATGATACAGTTGAAACCCCATAGTAGTGTTGTCACTTCTTTTCCATCTAAGTGAGATGGCTGTTTCTCTTCAGCTATGTTTATTCCATTCCATTACCAGCCATACCATTCAGTGTGTCTGGGAATGTATAGGAGTGTTACATGGAAGGGTTTGCCTGGATAATAATCCATTTTGCCAGAATTACTGTCCCTTTTAACAGTCATGTTTTTGCTTTGCAGCTACTGTTGGTTTGTGTTGCACAAAAATTTTGTCAGGAGTTACTCCAGATAATGGAGCAAGAACTGTTTGGTTTATCAGCAGTAAAATTAACATTTGTAAAAGTAATACCTGTGTGACTTGCCTGACAGTGCTATGAACATTAGGTCAACAGTCTTTGGGCACCTCGTACTCGCAAACTCCCTTGTGTGACCTCCCACACCCCTTCACTGTACGAAAAAGGGTGACTGGGGGAAAGTCCTACTGGGAGAAAATCGCTGTTACCAGCACTATTCCCTCTCTCCTTGTTGGGTTCATTTTGGGGCATTGTATGAAAATGGGTGACTGATGGACTTCATGGAGTTCTAGTAGCTGTGCAGCAGGTGTCAAATAGCAGTACTTGAGGTACACTACAGTAATAAGACTTCACCTGGTTACATCTGCCATCTCTATTTGGTTTACTTAATAAACAGTTTTTCACTACACACCGGTGTTGAGTGTCCTGTTGTCCATTTATTGGTCTCTGCCACCTCTGTCCTCAAGATTCCTGTTAGAACTGTACTTCTGACTCCCAGAGGATGAACTAATGTGTGTGTGTTTTGAGGAAGAAGATTGACAAATTGATACTCATGAGGTGCTTTGTCTGTTCTTTACCTCATTGAAGTTTGTTCTTCTGGTTCCCCCATCTAAAACTAGACTGTAAGCTCTTGAGCAGGAACATCCTTAGCTTGTAAAATTTGGCGTTGTGAAAAGCCAAATCTATTGAATAAAACCTAAACCGTGAATTTAAAGCTGCACTTCAGTGCAGTACTGCAGTGGTGGTTCAAGGTGTGTATCGTGTTTCAGCAGCATGCTGTGTCTGTTCTGGGGGTGCTTGTTCGCAGAATGCCTCTACAGGAGCATCCAGCCTTACAGGTCAGAAACATGCAGTGGCGGTTGCAGTCTGGTGGAGTACTCGGCTTGCACTTGGTGGTGGTGGCTGTTTCTCCAGGTGTGAATTTTGAAGCAGCCAGCAGATAATATTCCATGTATCAATAATGGGAATACGTATGTGCACAGTGATGGCCCCACCACTCAGTGGTTTTACTTAATCTGACCTTTCCTAACCTGTTGCAGATAAGCTCTTAAAACAAAAATGCAGTTTACCACCGAAGTGTTACAGACTACTTAAAAGCTTTGCCACAGGAACAGCTATGTTTACCATCATCAGCTTAGTGGTTTCCTAGCTATATTTAAAGTGTTTTCAGTCTAACTTCAGAGACTTGTGTTTCAATAAAGTAGTAGTTAGGTAGGATGCAGCTGTAATGGCTTTGTCACATCTGGCTCCAGAGTAGGTGTGTTTCCATATCGTGTCTTCCTGCAATAAAGCTCCTGGTTTGTACACTTGGGATTTTGATTTTTGTGAAAATCTGTCAGTAATAAAGCCAAGACAGACTTCAGTCAGGTGTTACCTGCGTTACAACCCTTTCAGTAACAACTTTCTTTGGTCGGTCCTGTTTACCTGAAAAGCTCAACTCTGTAGTGTGTGTCTTCTGGTATAGAGGTTGCAAATATGGTCTAAGGCCAGTACATAAAGTGTATTACAAGCTTCAGGCTGTCCAGCCTAACCACACATCATTTGAGGACATGAAACTATAAAGCATAGCCAAGACCAGGGAACATCAGGGGATTTTTGTTTGGTGTGGATTTTTTTGTGTATGTGTGTTTGGTATTTTTCTTTAAACACAGGCTAGTTGCAGAAAGGGAAGATACTTCAACAGCTTTTAGGTGAAATACGAGTGCTTACTCCAGTTAAAAACAGGACATGGGTCTGAATTCTACTATGGTTTTGTCCTGTGGGCAGGTAGCTGAAAAGATACACATCCAGACATAATGCTCATTGTATCATCAGTGCTGTTGCAGTCCACCCAAAATTAGTATTTCAGCTCAGAGTTTTTGTAAGGGTAGAGTTGCTTGTTGGGTTCTGAGGAACTGGGGTTCATACATGAACTTGTTAAAGAAATAGAGTTACTGGGTAATAATGACAGTTGAGTTAGCTGAGGGCAGTTCATAACCCTTTACAATCTGCAAATTTACAGGGAATGGAATGGGATTGGGGCTGATGTCTTAAATGGAACAGTTGAAGTAAGCTGCTTTCCATTAGTATGGTGTTCTGAAAGGGTCACAGTATGCTTTATTTTTGGCATGTACCAAAATTTAACTGTGTAGCTGTTTCCCCCTTGGGTATAAGCGATACTCCATTAGCAGCTGGCCTTACAAAACTCGACAGAGCTCACCTGCCACTGCTACTGAAGGAGTGAGCATCAAAAAGTTCAGGCTTTTTTTTTCTCTCCTCTCTGTGTGAGGCCCTAAAGCAGAATTACTTTGCTTTCTGGATTTTTCAGTTGTGAGCCTAATCTAGTAGCTGTCAGAATTTATGCACATGGGCAGTGAAGTAGGTTTGAAGACCATGTCCTGCAAAGGCTAAGTGCATGGATTTTAAAACGTTTATTATGTAATTTCAACGACTATGATCATGCTGACTTAAATACGTACTTCTTTTTTCCCCTACAACTAGAAATAAAGTTTACAATTCATTGTATGTTTCTGATACCTATTGCATGTTTTGGTTGAAGTTTGTGATCTAGCCAGTAGACAAATCCCATGTGAATACCAGTTAGGATAGATGTGTCTTACACTGATGCTTAACCAACAGCAAGAAATTGCACAGCCTTAGTAATGAGGCTTTCTGCTATGATTTTAAACTTACCAATTTGAGGCTGTGGTGAAACCAATAAAGAACATGTGCACACATTTATTTGAAGAAATCTTTTATTAGAAAATGCTGAGAAAATCATTCAAACAGGCTGATTTCATTATTGATAATTCAGTGCACTTGGCACTATATTAGGGCTCCCGTTTTAGAAAATGTCACTTGATAGTATCAGTTTTGTTACAGGTAAGTGCAAGCAGCCAATGTGACTTCTATGCTGTTGGCAGTTTGTTTCTTCAGTAGGTATAATTTGGCATTTAGGCTTGCCATGTATAGTTCTTACATGTTTGGTAGAACTGATTTTTTTTTAACAGCTGAATGTAAGTTTGCTCCATTGTCATCATGCCATGTCCAATGAGAACTTTTAAAATACCAATTTTATGTGCTTTAGTTAAAACACAGAAACACATTTAGTCAAAATGAACAAGAAGTATTTGTTATCTAGAAATTAATATTAGTAGTTATTTTCATAATAATATACCTCAACATTCCTTATCATTCATTACAGGCCTTTTAGGCCATCTCTTTTGCAAAACTTTTTTAGCCTATAAAACAGTAAAGGATAGGATGTTGTTAGTACCTAAGTGAATAAAACGTATCCTTTTTAACAGCACAAATAAATGTCAAACCAAAAAGCTCTTGATTTGGAGCATTGTCAGAGTGTAACCTCATAATTACAAGTATAGATAAATAGTAATTTGGTTCAATTTAATTTAAAGACTAGGTAAAATGTATATTTTAAAAAATCTGAACATTAAAGACAGTTAAAAAAGTCAGAGAAAAACGCAAGAACTTATTGAGGAAGGTGTCAAAATGGGAGAAAAAGAGAAGGTACACAAATAAATATCACAGTCACTAGGAAACAGAACAGGAACTCCTTCATCATTGGTCATTTTTGTGGAAGGAAGCTGAGAATGACTGAATTGCAGGGGATGAAGGTAAGAATCAGACATTATTTTTCAGCATCTGTTTGCAGATTTAGAGTATGAGTTGTAAAATTAAGTGGCAGATTATCTTTGCTTGGAGTTATGATGGTGAAAGTAGTGAGGAAAAAGGCAGTAGCCTCCCGGGCTGCTCTCCTCAAAGGAAAACCAGGAAAAGCAGAGCCATTCTGAATAAATGCAAAGCATGCAGTTATTTCTTGAGCCTATGTAAATCCACAGTGAATTTAAATTGAAGATGCACTAGAATTATAATTTTTCTTTCAGTGCTAGAGAATAAAATAAGGTCATTTTCTGTACAAGGAGTCGAGTATTCAAGACATTTTCTTGCCTGTGTCACATTGATCTAAAGTTGACTTTTATCCCTCACTGTTGTTCTCCCCTCTTCCGCCACTACCATTAACTAAATTCCTAGTTTTTACGTAGGTCTGTAAAGCTACACTACACTGATGGTCTAGCTCCTTTAATTCTAACTAAAACTAAACAGATTTCCTCATCCAGAAGCCTCAGCTCGTGGACCTTCTAACAGATCACAGTTGGCTGGGTTTGCCAGACCCTTGAACAGTGTTTCTCCTCAAGTGTAGTTGTTTCTGTTTGAACTGCTGTAATCACTGACCTTTAGTCTTCACACAAATACTCTTATCATCCTTTCAGGCAAAATAAAGGTGATTTAGGTGATCTCCAATCATATTATTTTTGTTTCTGCTCTTTTCTGTTATCTTGTTTCTGTTCAGATTTGGCCAAGTGCTTGGGTATTATGAAAACACCACCATTGCTGCTGCAGTGAATGACATACTGGCATGGGTTAACAGGTCTACCCTGGTCATCCCTCAGTCTACTGAAAATGTCATGGTACAAGTTGTTTAATTTTTGCTTTATCTGATTGATTAATTTGCTACACTGGGAGTGCTCCTTTTTAAGGCTCTCCTTTTGTGTTTGGAGATTACACACATCTTCTTCTAAGTTAAGAATTGCATTCAGTTTGCGTTTACGACATTTTTGGGCAGCTACCTTGTTTTTTCCTCTTCGTCTGATGTCACGTAGAAGTGATACCTGAGTTTCTGTCAGCTGGTTCTTTACTAGCATGGTGTTGAAAGAGTCAACGGACATGGTCACGATTTCATCGACTGAAAATGGTATTCTCAGAGCTTTTGCACGACATTCATCTCTGCTCCGGTTTGTAGCAGTAGAGTTACGGCACCTATCCTTCACTTCGTTTGATTTCTTCATCCACATCTGTTGATGATGCTCTGGAGTGGATGCTGCGTGACTTGGCAGCTGATAGTAAGTGTGATTATGAAGAAACTGCTGAAACATGGCTTCTGTAGAACACTCTGCACCTGGATATTCCACATGGCTGTGCTTAATGTTTTCTTGGCAGTGGCCACCAACAGCTCCTAAGCCATGTGAAGGAGCAGATTTAGCACCGCTGCTGTACCCAACAGAATTTTCATAGCAGACTGAATAAGAGGTGGTGCTGTGATTTGAATTCAAAGATAGTCCTGAATCTGAGCCAGGCTCTTCAAAGATCTGAGAAACTTCTACAGGACTAAAGCCTTCCTCCAAAGCCAAAGACATGAGCTTAATTTCATCAGAATTATCATCATGGGCTGTTAGATTTCTAAGGTCAGCAGCCGAAAACAGCCCTGTCAAATTTGACCCATGAAACAGTGATTCTGGATTTGTGATATCAGAGCTTGATTGAGGGAAAAACTCTTGCCTTTGTAAGAGTCTTGGTTTTGAATTTAATTGAGTGGGGTAGTCTGTTCTTAATAGCATGGCATCAGGAGGACTGAAACTGTTCTGAAATGTCTGGGTCAAATTTGTATTGTGGTGTGAGGATGATGGGTCTTGGCCTCTACTAGAAGTAGCAACTTGTGTATCTTCCAGTAAGTTCACCTAAAAGATGAAGGGGAGGAAAAATGGCATCTTTCATAAAATGAATGCTTCTACATCCCTCACCTACACAGTCATGATCAATTTGTTTTTTAGTATTCCACTACTTGATTCTATTAAAGCCAAATTTTTGTATGTTAAGCTCTTCTCCTAGCTATTTGGAATGCTGTTTCCCATCTGTACAAAGCATAATCTGTATTTGCACATGGCAGAAGGAAGCAGGAAGAGTGCAGAAGTGACTGAAGGAATGGGAGAAGGACTTGCAAAGGACAGTGTGGGACTGATGAGGGTTGAGAGGTAAAAATGGGACTACTGCCAAGTGTACAAACCATGGCCTATGTGTTATGTCTGATCTGATCTAAGAAAAATGTCCTGCTAGGAGGAGTGGTCATGACCCCTCCCTGGTAGTGGTATTGATGATTCAAGGGTGAGGTGGTTCAAAGTGCTAAACTGTTAGAAAACAAACTTTTTAAGAAGATAAATAGCTCATCTGCAGAAGTTAACCAGTAAGGATGGAGGTGAAGAAAACAGGAGTGGAAGACAGGAACATTAAGATTGGGCTGTTGCAGTGTCACTACTTATTTCACTGGTTATGAAGTTTTCAGGGCTGTGAGATGCCACATTTGTTTAGTTCCATTTAACTGAAGTCTACTGCATCCAAAACTCAGCTGAACTGTTTTACTGATCAGTTTGGAGGTAACATTCCCCCCAAGTCACATCTTTTGTGGATGTCTTGACTTTAAATTACTGCTCAGGGATTTTTTACAAAACCAAAGCTGATATATGATGCCTTGGCCCTGATGTTCAAACAATAAACTGGACTGGTAATGCTGTAGTAGCACTAAGGCCCACCTTCTGTGGACCCGAGTTTATAGTGGCTGGGTCTTAGAAGCACAAAGCCACTGTCCAAGATTATGTCAGGTGCTTGCTGATAAGCCGAGTAGTCATGAAATAGATGGATACAAAGTACTTGAGAATGTAAATATATCAAGTAGTGATTCCTTCATAGTTGAGTGTCCTTACTATGTTCCAGGAAAGGACTTTCTCATTGCCATTCAGTGAACAGACTATGTAAAAAACACTTTCCACCGGGAAGGAATGATGTACTATAAAGATGTACCAGAACATCTTAAGTTCTCTATTATGCTTACTGGGAGCTCAGGTAACAGAAGAAGGTCTTGCCTTATTTCTCCTAGGGAGTTACCTTGTACTAGACCATCTGCAGTCTGTGAGATAGAGATGCTATTTTCGACTAATCCCTTGAAAAGAATCACTCTTAATAAGTCATCTATCAAAAAATCCTACTCACTGTAAAAACTTGATACTTGCCAGAAACAATCAATCCATACTCAGCAGATAGATTGTCACAAGATGGCAGTGCATTAATAATGTTAAAATATGCAATATGTTACTGTGCATTGTAATAGCTGCATAAAGGCTACAGCCAAATTCCTTGCAAATTTTGAGAATAGAGAAGACTAAACTGATGAACTTCTACATCTCATTAGTGTGCAATCCATTTCCAGAGCTGAGCAGAAGAGGAGGCTAATTTATGGGCTAGAAAGTACTATCCAAGCTAAAGATTCCCAAAACCAGATAAGCATGAAGTTATATGGAAAATGCTCATCACCCCAGAAGAGGATCTTATGATGAGAAGTGTATGAAAGATGCCCTTGAAATATTACAAAAAAGGAATGTAAGGTCAATAGTTGCAGCTATGAGCTGTGGGAGAAGAGGGAGACTTCAATTAAGACAACAACTGGTTTTTGTGAAGATGGGCACACAGAAAGTAAAATATATCAGAGGGCCACAAGATTAAAAAGAAAAACAAACCCAAAGCACTAAATGGGTTTACTGCTAATGCTGACTGACCTGATTTGCAGTGAAGATGATCTGTTGTTCTTGAGAGTAGCAACCCTGTAAGCCCTTGACCCAATATTAATGACAAATGTAATCTTTCACCACAAATACCCCATAGTTGCTACTGTGTAATAAATCACTATTGCTCTAGAGAAACACACCAAGAGCTGCTGCATAAATAAAAACTGGTATTAGGTTTCAGAAAGGCAACTATTAGTTGAACAAGTTGAGTTGTCCAGTGGTTCCATCCAACTCTGAACACCAGATCACAGTAAAGACACAGCTCTTAAACCAGACAAGTTGCTGGGGAAAATTTTTCAAGTAGAGCCAATGAGAGCTGCTGTAAAACGTGGATAGTAGCATCTTTAGCAGTTTCAGGTAAGTTTTACTACATTGATTTGCTAATATAGTCCCAGAGTGGGTGGGGTAGGCTGTGGTTATTTGATAAAAGAGAGTAATTGCTGACTGTATTCCAATCTGTTGGCAATAGCTGTATTTTCTCATTTACCTCTAGCATGTTTTCCACCTGCGATGACAGAAGCTGTAAATAGCCCTCCAAGGAGAGAAGGGAATCCACATGGTTGCTGTTGCTCTGTGACAAAAAGAGAAACACAGTGTAATGCAGTTATCTTACCTAAAAGGAGGCAAAAACCAAAGTGTGAGAGGAAACAGAGCACAGTGCAATACTGCTGCTGACCCCACCATCAAGTCTTCATCCTGATGGGAGATGACACGTTGCTGGAACGAGCAGAACAGCTCCATGGCCTGAGCATCCCCACTCTGCCCACAACGGCAGAACTGGGCTTTCCTCTGAAGCTGTACCTCCCCAGCAGTGTGGAAAAATCAGGTATTTTTTCAAAGCCAAGCTCTCAGGGGAGTGGCAAACAGAGAGGCCGGCAAGACACCTGCATCAGATGTTCTCAGTTCTCACAAGGTCTCAAGAAAATGGAGTGCCCTTTCCATTGTAGCTCTTAAAGAGAACAAAACCGAAGAGTCCAGTGTCCCAAATGTAATTCTACATCTGAGCATCAACCTTTACATAAATGGTAAGAGCAGTATAATTTAGCATCCATGTCTCTAGTGTTTGTAGGCAAAAACATCCTTGCCCACAAGCACACCACCTTCACAATGGAGAAAATAAACCCAAATTAAAAAATTATTAGTTGCAAGTGTTTTCTGTAAAACTGTGAATATTTCAACTACTCAAAAAATTGTTGGGGACTGAGGGAAGGAGGCAATTTTCAAAAAGGTGTACAAGGGCATAATTCACAAAGCATTGTCTGAAGTGAGCATTCCTTTCCTGCCCTGGCAAGGAACACTTCAAATAAAACAAGGATATAAATTATTCCTTTCAAAACCTTTCACTACTATTTATCTTAGTCATAAGTTCTGTATCCTCCCTCATTTCCTCTTCAGTTTTCCCTTCTTCCCTTTTTTTTCATCACTTACTTGGTTTATGTCTTTCTCCTTTTCTTCTTGCAGTTCCAGCTGATCCTCTCCTGGAGGTGGACAGCAGTCATCCAAAGCTCCCTGACATGCTTTCAGGTCAACATCCTGAAGATGCAAATAAAACTGTTCCATTACACAGCCTGCTCTCAAAATTAATCTTTAAAATGCACTTTTTTTCTCCAGTGATAGCATTCCAAATAAAATATGCACTGAACAGGTCATGTGGATGAACTGAGTGTGTAGACTTTGGGGGCAGGATAAGACCAGTGTCAGTTCAGGGGGGGCAGCCACCACCTCTTGTTTTGGTGCCCAGGCACTGAACCCATCTGCAGTAGAAATGGACACTGGAAACAAATTCTTCTAAATCAGACAAAGAACCATGATGTGACTTCATGAAAAGTTTGGACTATCAGTGTCTTTTGGAGGTCATTCCACAACATATCCAAGCCAGACAGATAGCAAAATCCCTTCCTTACCTGTATTGTAATAGCAGCTCTGTTTCCCATCACTTCCATGTAGACATTGCCCATTTTCATTTATCCAAGTGATGCAGTTTTTTAATCTCCAGTGATGAGATTGTTCAAATTTAGGGGCCTCAAAAGCAATTTTCAAGTTTTATTTTATCTATATTCTTATAATCAGACTTCTTCATTGTTTATTATATAGGGCTGGAGTACTGCTAGGGTAAGAAGAAATTAGTGCTAATTCCTATTTTTAAGAAGTGTGTATTTATATTTAAAAATATTTTCAGATTTCAGCTTTTGCAGGGCAAGTATGTGTTATTAAAATGTGAAACTCAGTGGAATGGCAGCCAGGAAGCCAAGTGGCCACACTGCATTAGTTCCAGGTACTCCCAGCAAAATGGTATGGCAGGAGCAGAGAAGGCAAGTTTTCAACAGCAGCAAAGATAATGAGATAGTGTTCAGTTCTAAANAGCCAAGTGGCCACACTGCATTAGTTCCAGGTACTCCCAGCAAAATGGTATGGCAGGAGCAGAGAAGGCAAGTTTTCAACAGCCAAGTGGCCACACTGCATTAGTTCCAGGTACTCCCAGCAAAATGGTATGGCAGGAGCAGAGAAGGCAAGTTTTCAACAGCAGCAAAGATAATGAGATAGTGTTCAGTTCTAAAAATCTCAGCAAACAATTTATTTTACAGGTTTGTTATGACAGCAAAAATTACATAAAGCCTGCAGTTGTAATAGTCATCAAAACATATATGAGTTTTTAAATTGTTCCTTCATACAAAACACATTAGAAAGTAAATATAAAAAGTTTAAAAACAGGACTCTGGAGTAAAATTAAATATAACCTTAAAACAAATGAATATTGTTTTCAGTTTTGTACATTCTTTTTAAATATTTAAAAATATGAAAACTAATTTTATTTTAAAATACTTTTGTTTGTTGGCTTTCAATTTTTCTGTACTTTTTTTTCAAGACTGGAAGAGAACTTTAGCTTTATAAACAGCAATTTGTAAAAACAAATAGATCTACAGGGCACTCATCTTTCATTCTGATCTAAGAGTGAAGAGTTTCTTTCAATGATGCCTAACGCAGTCTCTACTCACTATAAATTATATTCCAATACATTACGTTTTCTTTGTCAGCTGCATCTGGAAATGACCAGGTGATTTTTTTACTCCCAAATATGAGAAAACAAATTTACTTGCCTGAAACCAGACATACAGAACAACAGTAACAGCAAAACAAACCTCCTGACCAACAGTTTTCTCTATGTAGTTAAACAGGAGAGGGCATTTACTATACAAGACACTGAGAACACGGCAAGTAGCCACTTGAAAACACTTAAATGAGTCCAATGGAGCAGATCAGGGGCATGAAGTTAGTCCCATACTTATGTGCTTGCAAGATCTGGGCTAGGCTTTAATTTTACAGAGAAGCAACCTAATACTTGCCAAATTAATGTGACCTGTTAATATTCTAATTAATAAAATTTATGATCATCAAAAGTGAATAAGAAGTCAAGGACAACTGCTATTAAAGACCTGAAGCAGCTCCTCTGGAGCCCAGTAGCCTGGAAAGCTGCTGCTATGGCAGAGCATTCAGCTCCTGGATAACACAGCAAAGTCCTTATTCTACTGGCTGCAGAAGAGGCAAATGCAGGGAATAGTTTCTTTTATTTCCTATAGTAATTTCTACTATAGGAATAGTAGAAATGTGGTATCTATAATGTGATGCCTCAAAAAACCAGTGCTTGCGCACTGGGTTTGTATACAGAAGGTATATGAGTCACAACTTGATTGTTCCTTTTAAAATTTCCAGGGGCATAAACCTATTCCCCTGCCAGGGAGAAGAAAAGCTTGGGGTAGCTCTGGGAAGAGCCCATGATGTGTCCTACAGATCACTGAAAATCCTCACAGTTCAACTTTCGTACGGTGGAAATCTGACTGCAGATGATGCTGGTCTGCTAAAGTCTACAACGGAGATGGTCCTTCCCCAAACCACTGTGAGGACAACTAAATTTCTGATGTACCTGATGGGACATCTCCTTTCTGAAGCAAAACTAAATGCTCCTGAAGCTCACAGAAATGTGTGAAAACTGTCTTGTAATAATTTCCCCAAGATGTCAAAGATAACTGAATTTTCAGGTCTTTTCTTATCAATATATAAAACTGCTGACTGCTGAGGAAATGGAGAATATTTATGACTACAAATCTTGGAATTTATCTGGAGTCTGCATTCATTTTTATGTCTCTTACAAGAAAAAAATAGATATATTTTCTCTACTCAGCCATAGATGGTGTCATGGTAGCCATAGTTTCCAGGCTGAAAGCCACCAACTGCACTACAGGATCACAAACCATTTTGCCTGAAGGACTCTTGGCCTTAAGCACAGAATGGAGGTCAGAATCTCCCTCTGGTCTCTGCACAGAGCTCCTGCTGATGTGAATGGAACAGAGGTGCCAGTGGGGAAGGGAGGGAAGCAGTAGGGTCTCACACTTGCAGTCATGCACATTTCCCTGTAGCTTACCAAAGGGAATGTGTCGTCTCTTCTGAGTGAGCTTAATAATGCTGCACTGTGTGGCTCTGAGGATTAATCTTACAACACCATTTCTTCCTCCAGCAGATGATGTTAAAATATACTCATGGCTGCTCACAGCGATTATTACTGCAATAAACTTTCCAACCTTTGAAAAAACCTGTTTTCACCACTACCAGAGCACTTGCTGAAGGATCCTGACCCTGTAGCCAGGTTTTCACAACCGTGGTGGTATAGATACAGCACACGTAAGATATTTCACATCATAAATTTTCACCTATGGGATCATTTCAGTGAAACCCTCTATACAGCAATCAACCAGAACCTTTTTGCCTTCGTTTCTCTGTTTTGGCTTTTCACAACAATCCCCTGGATTATGCTCATAAAGGTTTTTGCTCTTTATTACACTTCGCACCAGCTTGTTAGTCTTCCTCAGTGATGAAGAATGACTGAACAGTACAGCTCTACAACAGAATGCTTCCTTCCATTCCTGTTGTATCACTTGGGACTGACTGCTGGACTGCTGCTATGGGGAGAATAGGAGGGGTGTCTCCCCAAGAAACAGCCACACTACGTTTTTGAATAAGGCATTTCATTAAAGATACCTCAATTCTACAGACTGGATGTACATCTAATGACAAAAGCTTTATTACAGAGTCTGGATATTAATCTAATGACAAGAAGGATTAGGCGTAGATACTATTTACTCAGCACTGTGCTGCCACACTCAGTGTTTCTGTCCTTCTCATCCTTATTTTGCAATGAGGGTAACAGAAGAACCAATATTTGAGTTACAGTAATACCACTGAGCCCAAGAAATCGGGACAGCAAGTGGTTATCTCTGTATAGAGAAAAGTACTTAATTTTTGCTGAATATAGAAGACTTAATAGTACCACCAAACCCACCTACTGCAGGAGCCTTTCCATTTCTACCGCTGGAGGGTGTGGAAGTTCATGCCTCCAACAGCAGGCTGTTTCCAAATGGTAAACTGCAACCCTACCTGAGGGCAACCTTCGATTTGCATTTGGAAGGACTTCTGTGCAAGCACAAAGCCAGAGAGTTACACTAAAATTCTCATCATAAAATAATAATAAAAAATAAAATCCCAAGTATCTGAAATTTTCATCTTGCTTCTGCCACTTACTATTTGCAGTTGCATTAAAGAACACAGTCTGAGACTGGATATGATTTACCAAATTATCCACCAGCCTTCCATGTGGAGAGCTGGGCTCTAACCGTGCACCTGTCCTTTCCCTAAGGTACAGCTTGCCACAGGCCAGCTATAGGCTTCAGTTTGTCAGTCTTTGGAATATGAAAAAATAGTAGTTTATGTCAAATCTGCTACTTAAGGAAGGCCAAGAATCAATGTGGAAGTGAGAGAAAGTATGGTTTTGTGGGTGGCCTGGCCTACACTTAATTGGAAGCATGCTGCCTGCTCCGGCAGGTTTCCAGAGTTTCTTACTCTATGTTAAAAATAGAGCCTTCAGTTTCCAATTAAGTAAATCAGAGTATTGATATCAGCATGAACTGGGTGTACTGTACACCAAACTATCCTCCACATATCTCCTCCCCTTGCTTCCTACACCCATGTCTTATCTGCTGTCCTTAAAAGAATGTGCAGGGAGCAGAACCTGCAATGACACCAAAATACAAAAATGTCTACTGTGGTGTTTGGATGGGTGAAGAAGGAGCAGCAGAAAGCATAATCAATCTGTTTTCAGCTATTGTTGCAGTTGGCACACAGGACTAGAATGACACAACCCAGAGCTACAAGTGCACAGAAATACTTGAACTAGCTCTGGAGTAACAGAGAAGAAAGCAGAGCAGACAGGGTGGCTTTGCCTGGGTGCACAGACAGCACTGAGAGGCAGGGGGTACCTGCCCCTGGAAAGCTGTTTCACTGCAGTCAGACTCAGAGTTATCACTACAAATATCCCAGGTGCTGGAACAAAGGTACACGACCAGAGTTATTTGCAAAAGAACTTTTTTTTTTTTGGTGCTGTTTACTCATGTATCCTGTGCTATCTTCTAATCACTCTACATCATGCTCTCTTTATTTTAGTTGTTAAGTTTTAAACTGCTCCATTGATGTCATTAATCTTTGAGATGGTTTTCTACAAACTTTTGTCCCTTCTCCATTACTTACTGCACTTCTCTGTAGAACTCGCCCTCTCCTCATTATTAGCTGAAAAGATGTGGCACAGGCCTGGCAGTCTTTGCCACATTTTGAATAATTAAGTAGTATTTACAAAACAGAATCATAGAACAGTTTATGTTGGAATAATCCTTTAAGTTTGCACAATACCAGCAGAAATTCAGCAAAACAGCTCCTAGTAACATAACCAGTAATTTCACTTTACTACTTGGTAGGATTAAATACAACTAATAATTAAATATAATGATGTGTATCTGATATAATTCAGCTCTGATTTTAGTGACTTGCTCTTTGCCTGTGTACTTTAAATATGTGATAATCTTACAAACTGATATCTACTTAATAGATAAGAGAAATAGAAAGAAAAATATTTCTTGCTGTTTCTCTATATTCATAATAAGCCCTAAAATATCCTGAAAACACCAGAACAGAAGAGTACTTTATTTTTTGAAATGCAGCCAGGGTTTAGGATGTGTGGAGGGTGGGATGGTGGATGAACACACCAAATATCAAAGTAACTTCCATGTTATATATGGCTAGGCTTAAAAACGACAATAAACCATGCTGGGTAAGCAGTGCAATTGAGTAAATCAAATGGTTCATAGATGTGACTCCAAATGTGGCACCTGTCAAGCGTTTGTGAGGTATCTACTCTAAATCCTAACAATGCCATCTGGGCTGCAACCAAGCACTCCCTGTGAGAGCCCTCCTGTGTGCTGCAGTGAGATGATAGCACCTCTCCAACCACATGCATCTCAGGGCTTTAGATAGCATGGGCCAGCTGTGTCAGCTATTACAAAACACACATACTGTGTGCACTCTGTTCCAACCCAAAGTTAACACCAACCTACTCCCCAGATGGAGGCAGAGACAGGTACACACTGAAGATACAGAGACCCGTGGTGTTGTAGTTGATTTCAATTAAAACATCAGTTTTCATGCTGAAAATAGCTCAATATCCTCTTCAAAATGAGCTTTTAAAACCACTTCTAACAAATACACCAAACTGGTGCACACTCCAGCCATTTGGTCTTGTGCAGATGTTTTTCACCAGAACCTGATTTCATTGTAATGACAGACAACATAAAGAATAGAAATTTTCAGTTCCCCTCCAAGTTGCTAAACAGAGCTTGAAGACTAACTAGCAAAATAGATAAAAGAATAAAAAGTAGACACACAGGATGCTAAATACAGCTGGAACCAGTGGATAAACAGATAATGAGGAACATAGTGGCTTTTGTGGCAAAGCTATGTAACAAGAAGCAACAGCACATGCCATAAGGCAAGTTCAAGACAAAGTCATCTGTCACATTGGGGGCACTCAATGAGTATGACCACCAGAGACCCCTTCAGACAAACCTCTAGGACCATAAAAGGGCTTCCAGTAAGAGCCACATACATGCAAATTAGTTCCAGTAAAAGTGATGTTTATGTATTAGCTAGGAAGTAATGAATATGTATGATCTTGATGGAATAAATATCTTGTAAAATTTCACAATATACCCGATTAGAGGAGATATTTTCTGGGTGTGTTCAGTGCATNTAACAAGAAGCAACAGCACATGCCATAAGGCAAGTTCAAGACAAAGTCATCTGTCACATTGGGGGCACTCAATGAGTATGACCACCAGAGACCCCTTCAGACAAACCTCTAGGACCATAAAAGGGCTTCCAGTAAGAGCCACATACATGCAAATTAGTTCCAGTAAAAGTGATGTTTATGTATTAGCTAGGAAGTAATGAATATGTATGATCTTGATGGAATAAATATCTTGTAAAATTTCACAATATACCCGATTAGAGGAGATATTTTCTGGGTGTGTTCAGTGCATTGAGAATAAAGAATGCCTGCTTTCTAATGCTTCAAATTGTGTTTGAAAATTTGTTTTCTAGCCAATTTCAGTATCAGTAAAGTATGCAATACCCCTGAGAGTAAATGTGATGAGGGTAATTAAATTTATTCAGTCACTCTTTCAGATGGAGCACAGTAAAAAAAACCAAACCAAACCAAACGCACCCTCTCCCTTCCCCCCCCCAAAACAAAACAAAACAAAACTCCAAACAAAAAACAACAACAACAAAAAACCAACCAAACCCAAATCCTCTTTCTATGCTTCTGGCACCCCAAGATGTTTTCTTTTGTGGTCAGTGAACTACTTGACATCAGGGTTCTGTAAGACACCTCCCTCCCTTCCTGCGCTACATTTACCATAAAGTGGTTGTATATCCTCATTGGTATGATGTAGTCAGTACTGAATAAAGACAAAATCACCCAGGGACCACCCTTTCAGATAAAACTTTGTCTGCAAGTCAGTTCCAGATGTCTTCCTTTTGAGTCCTCCCAGGCAACCATACTTTCTCAGGTATCCAACTTATCCAGCTCCCAGCTTTTCCAAGCTACCAGCCTCTCTGCAACACCAAATGTCTGCCAACTCACAGCTCTGAACAGGGACTACTGTTAAAAGTCACAGTCTGACACTTCAGCTTCTCTAGGATTTAAGTATCTCCACCTTCCCTCTGACCCTCACCTGTAATTTGTCTTCTATTTTCCATATTTACCACACTAATTCTTTCTTCTTTATGCCTGGTATTCCCCTCATCTACTCTCACCTGCACTTTTCATGCACCCCTTGCACTGGGAATACCTTGGCCACTCTCCAGAGAGCAGGAAATGGTGGTGTAAGTCAGCCCTACACCACAACTCCAACTTCCTCTAACACCCTCCCTGAACACTCCTTTGACTACGCTTTTTCAAACCTTTGCAGTACTAGGTTTTAGGTTCTTCTCTTATGCCACCTCTTTCTGAAACACCATGAAGTCCTTCCTCCACTTCCTTAAGGTGAGTTCTGGCTAACAGGTAAGGGCCATTTACAAGCAGGAACCCAGCCTATTTATCTATTTCCAGATGTCTCTCCAAAGCAATATTGCCATGTCCTACGGCTCAATGAATCCAAAAGAAAAAAAAAGAAAAGAGTAATTTGAAATATGTTCTGTAAGTTAAGCACACAGCTTCAGTGGGAAGCTCTCAAATGCATTAGAGAAACAGCCTTTGGAGAAAAACCTTCAGAGAAAAGCCGCCCTGGCTCCTACTTAACTTTCACTTTACCAAACTTTGACACTCACCAAGAAAAAAAAAATCCATAACCCAAATTATTCTCACTCAATATAAATACTTCAAATAGTGTTCAAAGTCTGGGATGGATTCCCCCCTTCCAGTGCTTTAATATCATAAAACTCTGCCTCTGATGGCATTCAAAGAACTGTGCTTGTATGAGGTTTTACATAACCTGACTCACACTGTCACAAGCTTCTTGAGACTTTCTCTGTTTGGGAATACTATTACCATACACATAGGACTGATGCTACATCCTGCAGCACTGACACCTCCCGTTTCCCCACACACAGTTTTTAAGGTGCTTTGGAAAATGTGTCTCATTCATTTTTCATATGAACTTAGGGCTTAATGTAAGAGCTTTCAGAAGTGTGGTTGAGGCAGTGTTACATTGAGAAGCCTAAGGAAAATGCAGTTGGCAGAGTGGGGCATGGAATGTAACCCAAGTTATGTGCCTGTAGAACGGCTTCTCTCTTTCCTCCACCAATGTAAGACCTATAACCTGTGTCAGCTACATGTTTTTTCCCTGCCTCCCTTTTTTTTCTTTTTTGACTCTTTCTGAGCTTAAAACTTCAGAGTGCACACAGCACCTATAAATTTCAGTTTTTGTTTTCCTTAAAATAAGCTATTTCCTTGAGCAATCCAACAATACTTTATAAGCATACTGGGGAAAAATAAGCAGATATGCCCAACTTTGCCTGTGTGAGTAATTCAACGTGGCCTACTCACACATGACCTACTCAATATGACTTACTTGTGTGAGTAGGACTAAAAAAGTCAGGCACCCTGTTTTCAATAAGGGATGTCAGCATTCAAACAGGTGCTGAATATGAAGGAGCAAGTGGTGCTCCCATTATAAACCCTTTCTTAAAAAGAATGCAAGCAAAACCAACCAGGACTGCAATCTCTTTTTCCAGCAAACTGTGAAGAGAAAGACTAGGTGCAGCACAAACACTGCTGGATCTGGGGAAAAGAAAAAAAGTAGCATGAGAAATAATCACCCCAAAGAAAAGACCTGGTTCACTCTTAGGCTTTTTATCTTTTTCCTTAGCAAACCTGCCACTGGAGCCCAAACTCTTGGTCTCAGGTGTTCTGCGACGCGGTAGGGCCTGAATCACCACCTTTCATTACTACAGAAACGATCCAATTCCCTTGCATGAACTGATGAACGTTTTTCCAGTTATCCAAAGCAAATGTTTATTGCTTTTTTATTTATTTTCCTCTAAACTCATGGTTCTCAGGGAGCTTAGTCTCAAACTTAAACATCCCTGAGAACGAAACCTACAAGCTTTGATTCTGTAGCTGACCCAGATCAGAACAGTGCAGAGGCACTAAAGTAATACCCTAAGCCAGAGGGCACATCTACCAACACCTGCTCTGCCCTGCTGTAGGGGATGCAGGACAGGGCAGTATGCACAGTGCAGAACTTGGAACAAAAAACATTTCCTTAATGTAGTCTCTGTAGTGGTACAAACACTTTTATCCCTGGTCCTGTTAAACACATCCATCTAAGAAAACGAGTAGCAAGACACTGAGATAGTATGATTATTTTCTTCATTAAATGGTGTATTTCAGAGGAAACATATTTTGCTATTTTTATTACTAAAGTGATAAAATATTGTGGGGTTTACATTTCATCAGCAAGCCTATGTTTGATTACAGAAACAAACAGAATGAAATACTTTGCTGGGAATATAGTGAATATGAAAGTTAGGGCTGATCCCAGACTGCTGGGCAGCAAGGTGAGTGTTGGAGCCCACCTTTATTTACTTTACTCCTTTATTTACTACACTCAAAACCAAAGTGCTCAGGCTGTTCTCACACTGCACTGCATCTCAGCACAGGACAGAAAAAGAGGCAAACCCCTGCAGTTTAGTATGCTCCAACAGCATGCTTTGGCCACTGAATTCATTTTCATCTGCAGTTGTCTTCAAGAGTAGTTTTAAGTACCAGATCTCAGAAAACAAGGACAAATAGCTTGCACTGTGTTGCCAGAAATGTTGTCAGCAAGGACTGGAGTCCAAAGAATAAAATCAATCCAGGGATGGCTAAATCCAGCTGCAAACTTTTCATGATGCCACACAATACCAAGCAAAAAAAACCCCAAATACTTCTGTCTGTTTACATAGACTTCTCATCCTGATCTAGTGTGGATAAGTGAAATGCTAAAAATAGCTCAAATCTATTTTTACAAAAGGCAAATTGAAGGCTATAAATTAGCTGAACCACTCTGGAATCCATTATACTATTACAATAACACTTTGACAGCATAAGTAGACTCACTCAAAGCTACCAAAGGTCAACTTAAAAACAAAGATCTACGTTTTGATCTGTTTCACGTTTTGGACCTGCAGTGTGCTTCAAAAGACGTCCGGTGGAAGTGACGTGGGGGTTTCCAGATAGATGTCCCTTTACACTTTATTTCAAGAACTGAACGATGCCTTATCTTGCTCCAATCATTATTTCACTTAAATGCATTGTGGTAAAGAGAGAGGCCCAGAGCTACATTTAGCAAAGAAATGAATCATCTTCTCTCCACATAAAAGAGTCATCCCTTACAGTCAGGGTGTTGAAACTAGTTTTGCAACTACTTTACGAAAATAACCAAGTTAACACATGGGGAAATCGGGGAAAAAGGAAAAAAAATTAAAAGAAAATTTAAAAAGAAAAATAAAATCTACCATGCATGAGAAAATTATTAGAAGAAATATAGAAGAAAATATAGAAGAAAACAATTACCAGTTGATGCTGGTCCATTAATTGACAGTAAGAACCAGCTATTCACAACTGTTCAAAACCAACTTACATTGGTAGTTTAACTTGGTATTTCAAAATGTACTGAACGTCAGAATCACAAGCCCACCGTCTTGGCATTCCTGTACCTTTTGTATCCACGAAGTGCACCACGAAAGTCCCAGATCATAAACTACACGGGAAACAATGAAACTCTATTCCCAACAGCAATTTAACTGGGAAAAGCCGGCCCTGCAGCTGAGTGGCTTGGCTAATCTTGGAGCTACAGCTGTGCACAACTCTTCAGCTCTGTGCAGGACGGGGGCCGCAGTGGGTGCGAGGCGACAGAAGCGCAGCACGGTCTGCACGAGGCGCGAATAAACAGGGAAACTGCTCATCGCTGCTGCTGGCTGCCTGTTGCTTCACGGCCGGTTTTGAAACTGCCGCGCTGATAACGGAGGGCAGATAAAAGGAGCCCGGAGGTTTGCCCTGGCACAGTAAGACCCTCTACGCGTAAGAAATGCTCCCGACAAGTGTAGCTGCCGCACTACGACGCACACGTGCCCGGCGCTCAGGTGAGGGGTGCACCATGTGAAACTGTCTGGAGAAGCTGCGTTTCTGCAGCTGCGCGATATTCCTGAGAAGTCTGTGCGCCCACATGAAGAAAACAGAGGCGATGCCGGAGGAAATGCCAAGGGGAACAGTCCGTCCTGGCCTTGCAATTCTGCCCGGCAGGTGACAGCGGCGCCGGGGCCCGGGGTGTGCCCGGGCCAGGGCAGCTCTGCAGGGCTGACCCCGCTCCGGTGCAGGGAGGCTCCGCGGGCCGCTCCGCCAGCCCGGCACGGGCCAGCCCGGCACGGGCCAGCCCCGCGCACCGCCGGAGGTGTGTNATTTACTTTACTCCTTTATTTACTACACTCAAAACCAAAGTGCTCAGGCTGTTCTCACACTGCACTGCATCTCAGCACAGGACAGAAAAAGAGGCAAACCCCTGCAGTTTAGTATGCTCCAACAGCATGCTTTGGCCACTGAATTCATTTTCATCTGCAGTTGTCTTCAAGAGTAGTTTTAAGTACCAGATCTCAGAAAACAAGGACAAATAGCTTGCACTGTGTTGCCAGAAATGTTGTCAGCAAGGACTGGAGTCCAAAGAATAAAATCAATCCAGGGATGGCTAAATCCAGCTGCAAACTTTTCATGATGCCACACAATACCAAGCAAAAAAAACCCCAAATACTTCTGTCTGTTTACATAGACTTCTCATCCTGATCTAGTGTGGATAAGTGAAATGCTAAAAATAGCTCAAATCTATTTTTACAAAAGGCAAATTGAAGGCTATAAATTAGCTGAACCACTCTGGAATCCATTATACTATTACAATAACACTTTGACAGCATAAGTAGACTCACTCAAAGCTACCAAAGGTCAACTTAAAAACAAAGATCTACGTTTTGATCTGTTTCACGTTTTGGACCTGCAGTGTGCTTCAAAAGACGTCCGGTGGAAGTGACGTGGGGGTTTCCAGATAGATGTCCCTTTACACTTTATTTCAAGAACTGAACGATGCCTTATCTTGCTCCAATCATTATTTCACTTAAATGCATTGTGGTAAAGAGAGAGGCCCAGAGCTACATTTAGCAAAGAAATGAATCATCTTCTCTCCACATAAAAGAGTCATCCCTTACAGTCAGGGTGTTGAAACTAGTTTTGCAACTACTTTACGAAAATAACCAAGTTAACACATGGGGAAATCGGGGAAAAAGGAAAAAAAATTAAAAGAAAATTTAAAAAGAAAAATAAAATCTACCATGCATGAGAAAATTATTAGAAGAAATATAGAAGAAAATATAGAAGAAAACAATTACCAGTTGATGCTGGTCCATTAATTGACAGTAAGAACCAGCTATTCACAACTGTTCAAAACCAACTTACATTGGTAGTTTAACTTGGTATTTCAAAATGTACTGAACGTCAGAATCACAAGCCCACCGTCTTGGCATTCCTGTACCTTTTGTATCCACGAAGTGCACCACGAAAGTCCCAGATCATAAACTACACGGGAAACAATGAAACTCTATTCCCAACAGCAATTTAACTGGGAAAAGCCGGCCCTGCAGCTGAGTGGCTTGGCTAATCTTGGAGCTACAGCTGTGCACAACTCTTCAGCTCTGTGCAGGACGGGGGCCGCAGTGGGTGCGAGGCGACAGAAGCGCAGCACGGTCTGCACGAGGCGCGAATAAACAGGGAAACTGCTCATCGCTGCTGCTGGCTGCCTGTTGCTTCACGGCCGGTTTTGAAACTGCCGCGCTGATAACGGAGGGCAGATAAAAGGAGCCCGGAGGTTTGCCCTGGCACAGTAAGACCCTCTACGCGTAAGAAATGCTCCCGACAAGTGTAGCTGCCGCACTACGACGCACACGTGCCCGGCGCTCAGGTGAGGGGTGCACCATGTGAAACTGTCTGGAGAAGCTGCGTTTCTGCAGCTGCGCGATATTCCTGAGAAGTCTGTGCGCCCACATGAAGAAAACAGAGGCGATGCCGGAGGAAATGCCAAGGGGAACAGTCCGTCCTGGCCTTGCAATTCTGCCCGGCAGGTGACAGCGGCGCCGGGGCCCGGGGTGTGCCCGGGCCAGGGCAGCTCTGCAGGGCTGACNGGGGCCGCGGGCTCCGGGACTCGGTGCCCCGTGGCTGCTCGGTGCGGGCCCTCGGGGCGTGCGTGGGCTCGGGGGGACGCGGAGCGCAGCCCCAGCTCCGCGGCGCCCCGCGCTCCTCTGGCCGCCGCCGCACCGGCCCTTCCCGCGGACGGGAGGCGGCGCCGGGGCAGGACGGGGACGGGGACACCCTGGCACCGCGGGCCCGGGATCGCACCTGTGTGCTGGGGGTTCCTGCGTGTGGGTAGGAGCAGCATGCGGTTGCTGAAGCGAGCTGGGAATAAAGGAGGCGAGTTACAA
>VXAX01005176.1:617898-807179 GCA_013399835.1 Leptocoma aspasia | reverse complement strand
AAAAAAAAAAAAAAAAAGCTAAGAGTAAGAGATTCTCTACAACCTCCGGTCAATAGAATCTCCAAGTAAAGTTACAGGATGCAAATACAGGTTTTAACTACAATCAGCCGGCTGCTTAAGTGTCTCTTCAGTGCCTTTTCTTTCCCACCTATTGAACGGCATTTTCCTCGGCACATCTACTCAGCGCTGCAGGAACTTACTCTCGCACATGCTAGAGATCTATTTTCCAGTTGTGTTCTCTCTGTCCTCTGAAAAGGTCTCTTACCACTTCTGTTCTACTTATCTGAGTGTTTCAGACTTGTTTGGGAATTTGCAAAGCGTTAGGCTCTTCGGGCAGACCCTGAAAGTGTCACTTCTCCGGCGATAACTCTGTGTAACGGGTGTAGTTTCTCAATTTCGCTGTTATCACAGATGACATTTCCCTTTTTTTGTGGGCTCTGGTGTGATACCACACTATGAGTGTATTACAGTATTCCTAACGTTTTATTGCAAAACCTATTTCTTGAATTCTAATGAGGTAACAATTTTCTTTAAAAAATCTAAATGTACTGGAATAGGAGACAACCTTCCGTTGCCAGTTTTTTGTTGTTGTTGTTTGGGGGTTTTTTCTTTTTTTTTTTTTTTTTTAATGCCGAAGTGATTTTGCTGTGGGAAAAATAAATTACATGTGTAGTAAAGTAAATATATTTACAATCATGATTCACTGCATAAAAGCCAAGACAGCCACCACAAGTCCTTACATTCCACATTATGCATTGGTGTTAAACCTTTTATTTTTTGGTGGGGGGGGGCGGTCAGCATGGTCAAAATCTGTGCACATAATTTTTATGTTTGTAGATCGAGTCTTCTGATGATAAGAAAATGTATGACAATTGAATATAGCCTGTAGAATTTCTTGAAAGAGACGGAGAAGGAGCCTGGCACATCCCACTCCCCGAGGGAGACAAGAGCCTCTTTGTGGCCACTGCAGGCCACTGCAAGGATAGACATGAGACTGGCCTGTTCAATAGCTTAGTCTTCAAAAAGCTGTGTTCAAAATGTTTAATAGAAGCTCTAATCTGTTATGGTTGCTTTTGGTTGCTAGGTTTTTCTCTCAACTGAGTTTTAAATCATGATCCTTAAGACACTCTACACACAGGCCACTAGAGAGAGACTGAAACCTCAGGCTGGCCCAGGTGCCTTAAACTGGAGATAACCTTCACTCAGAAGACATTCCATGGTGTCAGATTTAGGGATTCTGTTCAGGTCTCTGGCTCCCAGTATTCAGAACTTTAAAATCTCGCCCTGGAACAGTGATGAACAAATGTATGCTCAGTTAGCACTGTCCCCCAGGGGAGGCATTGGTGTCAGAGAGCCCACGTGTGCCCTCTCCCAAACAATTTTGCACATCAGACACTGTCTATGTAGACAGTCATCCCTTCCTCCTGATCTGCAAAGTCAATATTCTTTCTGTGCATGTTTACTAAGAAATCGATTGCAAAGATCATTACATAGATAATGTCATAGCATGAACACTCCTTTTAGAATGAACCCCTTAAACAAGACACCTGCCCAGATCTCTTAGTCAAGTTCAGCACAACAGCAGATGTGACAATTTGTACCAGTTTGGCCTGCTCTGGCAGCTCATTACTGAGGGAAAAGAGACAATTGGCTTCCCCTATGTCTGACTAAAAGCTTGATCTGAGCCTGTGAAAAATCACAGAATCATAGAAAGTTCTGAGTTGTAAGAGACCCATCAGGATCATCGAGTCTAGCTCCTGGCCCTGCACAGGACACCCCAAGAGTCATACCATGTACCTGAGAACATTGTCCAAAATCTACTTGAACTCAGACAGGCTCGGTGCTGTGACCATTTCCTTGGGGAGCCTGTTCCAGTGTCCAGTCACCCTCTGGGTGGAAAACTTCTAGCTGGTATCCAACCTAAACCTCCCCTGACTCAGCTTCATGTAATTTCCTTGAGTCCTGTCAGTGGTCACAAGAGTGAAGAGATCAGTGTCTGCTCCTCTGCTTCCCCTCGTGAGGCTGTTGAAGACCATAATGAGGTCTCCCCTCAGTCTCCCTTCTCCAGGCTGAACAAACCAAGTGACCTCCTCATAAGGCTTCCCATCCAGACCCTTCACCATCCTCGTGGCCCTCCTTTGGACACTCTCTGACAGCTTAATGGGTTTTTTGTATTGTCGTGCCCAAAACTGCCCCCAGCACTCGAGGTGAGGCCACCCCAGAGCAGAGCAGGACAATCCCTCCCTTGCCTGGCTGGCCATGCTGTGCCTGATGCCCCCAGGATGGGGTTGGCCCTCTCAGCTGCCAGGATACTGGTGACTCATGTTCAGCTTGCCATCAACCAGGACCCCTGAGCTTTCCACAGTGCTGCTCTCCAGCATCTCATTCCTGTCTATGCACACAACCAGGGCTGTCCTGTCCTGGGTGCAGAATCTGGCACTTGCCCTTGCTAAATTTCTTGCATTTGGTGATTGCCCATCTCCAATTTGTCAGGGTCTCTGTGCAGGGCCTCCCTGCCCTCAAAGGAATCCCAATTTAGCTCCTCCCAATTTAATGTTGTTGGCAAACTTACTTAGCATCCCTTCCAGTCCTGTGTCCTAGTCATTTATGAAGATGTTGAAAAGCACAGGGATAAGGATAGAGCCATGTGGAACTCCACTAGTGACAGGACACCAGCCTGATGGAGTCACTACAACCCTTTGTACCCAGCCCATGAGCCAGTTGCTCACTGATCATGTAACATGGTTATTGAGCTGTGTGCTGGGCATCTTGTCCACAAGGATACTATGAGAGACAGTGCTGAAAGCTTTGCTGAAGTCCAAAAAGATTGCATCAGCTGGCTTTCCTAGATCAACTAAGCGGGGTACCCTGTCATAGAAGGAAATCAGTTTTGACAATCAGGACTTCCCTCTCATGAAGCTGTGCTGGCTGTGAGCTGTGACTGCATTGTCTTTCGGGTGTTTTTCAATACCTCCCAGAATAGTCCTTTCCATGATTTTACCTGGCATTGAAGTGAGACTGACAGGCCTGTCATTTCCAGGATCCTCCTTCTTCCCCTTCTTGAAAATCAGGACAATGCTTGCCAGCTTCCAGTCAGCTGGGGCCTCTCCAGATTCCCAAGAGAAGTAGTGTGACTTCTGGCTCTGTCATCTTCTCTGAGTTTGCCCTGTCTGTAGTTTCTAGGTACTCAAGAGGGATCAGAAAGAATCAGGTTTTAGTTTTGTGGATTTTCTTAAAATAAGTAGTGTATGTGTGAGTACAAAGTCAAAACTTTTGACCAAAGCTCCATTCAATTATTTTGCTACTCACAGTGCTAAAAATTAAGCTGAGAGCCTTTGGAATTCAGTTGTCTGCTGCTTCTAAGCATGAATCCAAAGAAACCACCCCTGGAGGAGAACAACCAACTTTCCACCCTGTGTGGCTTCCTCATGGTTTTCAGCTGTTCTGTGGGAAACTTCACTCTAACAGTTTTTAGCTGAATGATCTGGAAAGATAATGGAGACCACATTTCCACAAAATATCAGCTAGCTTATGGGAAGACCAGGAAGAGATCCCTCATCTCTAGAAATTAACTGTCAGATCACAAAAAAAAAAAAATTCCTATTTGCTCTTAAGTTTTTCCAGTAGTAGCAAAGTATATTCAGCTCGGAGTATTTGAAGGTATTTTTGGGGTTTCTGTTTTGTTTTGGTTTGTTTTCTAACTAGCAGGAGAACCACTAGTTTGTTGGGTGTGCATCACGTGCAAAATTTGTTTCAAAAAGTCAGAAGGCTTTATTTTGTAGAACAGCTTCCTTGGGCCACTAGCTCCAGCTACTAACTTCTCCCATTCTTCTGTCATCCAACAGGCAGGGGAGAGCATTCCACGTTACATATTCTCTAATTAGCATGGCATCCTGCCTCAGATCAGGCTTTCTCATCGTGCTTTTTTGTGTAAAGTTGTTTTTTCTGAACTCTGGAATTGGTGCTTGAGAAGGTTTTTAGGAGACTGTGGCTTCAGGAGACCCCTCTGTGCTTGTTGTTAAACAGGGGCCTTGCAGAGAATGAATTAAGCAAGGTCTCCTTGCCTTCAAAACTTGCACTTCTCCATGCACTGCTCTTGCAGGGTGCTGAGCACTTCTGAGACTTCTGAATGCTGTCTTTGCAGTCAAACCACCACTGAGAAAGAAACCCATGCAGCATGTTGCAGAGCTGAACTCCAAGTTACACCTCTCAGAATGTAGTAGACCAGATGACCAAGTGGAAGCAAATGCACTGATAGATAACTCATTGTCTTTTTCTGTGGTGTCAGTTTGGCAAGCAGAGAGGATGGCATTTCATTAGCATCATTGTAGAGAACAAGCAACTAATTTTTGGCCTTCCAATTTAGAATTGGAGAGAAGGTCAGTGTTTTCTGTTTCATTTCTTTGGTTTGTTGATTAGTTAGGGTTGTTTTCTTTGTTATGTTTTTTTAGTAGCTGACATTTAGGAACAACTGACCTGCACACTGATAGAGATCCACCTGACTCTCAGATAACAGCACCCTGGCTCTCTATACTTCACATGAACTGCTTTGGTTTCTTAAGTTGCGTTAGTCTGAAGTTTTGCATCCCTTTCCTTTAGAAATGCTTTTGGCTGTTTCCTTCAATGTCTAACAGTTGCATATTCTCAGGGATTTTACTTACCCAAGGTGGAATAAGAGGAATCACAGCCTTACCCTAGGGGCAAGTAAGGCTGCTTTTTGTGAAGTTAGTATAGCTGAGTGTAGAACTCTGATACAACATATGAGACAGGCAGTGTCCGTACAGTGTGCACCCTTGCTGAGACACAGTAAACCCCAAAGCAATCTGATAGAAGTGCTATCTAGTACTGAATAATTGCAGTCAGCATCTTTGAATAGAGATCATGAACAAATCTTTGTTATATAATGTCATTGGCATTAGAGCTCTCAATTTCAGTTGAGTTATGCTTAGCAATCGGACACTTTTATTTATTTTATTTATTTTGTGGGTTGTTTTTTTAATTTTTTTTTTAAACAAGCTATGTTCTGGAGTCCCCTCTGCTCTTTAAAGACACCATACTCAGTTCCATATTAAAGTTCTATGATGTTACAATTGTAGAATATGAACTGCATACTCAAGTGCTTTAGTGTAAACATAATGAGTCGTTGAAACATCCTTTTTTGACACTGTTGTGCTGTGGATCTCCCTTTAACAGATGCATTTAAAGTTAAGGGCCATGTACCTTCACTTACAAGCTTTTTGTAAAGCATCATCAGGATTTAAGTTACAGCTGTTTGCTTTTAAAATCTTTCCTAGTTTGAAAAGTGTTGCTTGGTTGGTTGGACATGTAAAAAGTATGCCCAAAATCTGCCCCAGGTGTTTACAGCCTGCTTTGGCAAAGGGGTGTGGGCCATTATAGAAAAAAGTGCTACATATGTCCATATACTGTACTTTCTAAGCCTTTCTTTTCATTGTCACTTCAGCTTTTGTGAAAACCTTTAGGGAAGCTTAAACTGTCTTTCAGACACCAGGAAAAATCATTAGCATGTTGCTACCTGGCTGTCTTGACCTTTTTCCCCACCTGCTCCTTCCTTTCTATCCATTGTCATCTGCTTTGCTATCAAAGCTGTTGCTGTCAGAGCAAAGCAGGATTTTATAAAGCAGGATTTTATGTTTTATAAAGCATGCAAATATAAACTCGCATATTCAGAAATTAATTCTTTGGCAGGCAATGTAAATTGGGACATTTCAGACTTCGGTGTTCTGCCTCACAGGAATGAAAGCACAAGGTTTTTTGGTTTTGTTGTTTTAGTTTGCTTATTTCTCTTCTCTTGCCTGCATAGTGCAGATAACAAAACAAACAAACAAACAAAAAAAGTGGTGTGAAGATAACTGAATTCATGCCTCGTTGCTACAGTCTGTAGCCCCCTGGTGAACAAACCCTGCAAACTTCTGCTTGCTCCAAGCAATATAAAACCTCCCTCGTGCAGGAGGGGTGTCATAGTGCACTTACTGGCTCTGAGCAAACCCAGGCCATGGCTGATCCTGCTCACAGTTGACACAAGGATTTAAGCACTTGCTTTGAAGTTATGACCTAAGCGTATGCTTCGCTTACACACACGTGCACCATCCCACTGGCATGCAGTTCTTCAAAATGCAGTCTTAGATCGTCATTTTTAATATCCCTTTCTTGGTGCAAGTTTTTCCCCCCCCACATACTTCAGATGTGCTAAAGCTGGATTTTTTAAATATGAAACTTCCTTGTTTTCATTTCCTTATTTCTGCTTAACACTAAGTATGTCAATTTTCTTTTGCATTTCAGTATTCAAGGGGTCCAAAAGTTATTGATTCCTGTATTTAAAGCTATGTTGAAAGTTTGAGATTTATGTCTACTTGAAACTAAATGAGTAAATTGCATTCCAGAATGCAGTAATTAAACTGAAAACCAAGGCAGCTTGCTTTTATGGTTTTCTTTCCTATTTTCTTTTTTTCAAGCCAGTTTTGGGCATACATTTTTATCAATGTCATGCTAAGCTTAATGTAAGCCTTACTTTGCATACTAAAATATATACATACTGAAATACATTTAAAGATTAAGAGAAGGTATATTGCCTCACACTTTAAATTTACTGAATTCTAAGGGCTTGTTCGTGCCCCCCAAATCACCTCTCAGTGTAAGCTTTGCACAAAGTGTGCTGTCATAAGCAGTTCAGTCTGAAATACTCTGAAGTTTCCAGTCTGCATCATCTCTCAAATCATACAGCATCTGTCTCTTCTTTTGGAGCATTTTTAAGACTTTGACAGATTTTATATTATTTCATTATAATAAACTTATTTTAAATAAGCATGGTTTTAAATCTCGGTTTCTCCTTGCATGGATTTCATTTCTTTTACGACAATATAGGGCCTAAAGTGCTCTTCAGGACTCCATTTGTTATGGTTACTGTGTGAACAGTCAAAACCAGTATGTTTCTGGTTGACAGAAACTGCCTGTATGTATCTTTGTATGAAGAATGTTAACACACATGAAGCCTGTTTAGACTGAGAATAAAAGCTGTGTCTGGCACATGGTTGTGGGTCCTTGGCCAGTGTAAATATGGGAAGATTGTAGTTAGAACACCCAGCTGGGCAGTGGGAGAGGAATTTGTATTTTCAAATTACATTTATTATTTGTCCTTGGATTTGAATCTCTTCCCTAGAGATTTCAAAGACTTCAGCAACTCCTGTGTGGTTGTCTCAAGATGGGATAAGGACTGGCACTAATGTGGGTGGAACATATCCCTTTCCTCTCCCTTTTCTTTCTCCATCTGAAGACAGTGTGGACCTGACAGCAGATCTGTGATACCCAGTTGTGTCTGTCTAGCAAGGGCAAGTCCCTCTGTTAAATGGCCACAGCCAGGCAGAGAGCTGGGCCGTGGCAGAGGCATTTTCTCAGCTGCAGAAGAGCCCTTGCCTGTGCCTAACCAGCCCTGTGGCAGGGGTGGGATGGGATGCATGTATCCTGTTGGAGCAGCACTGCTCAGCCAGAGCTGCTGTCTCCCATGTGATCCAGGAGATGCTGAACCCTTCTAATTGCAGTTGGCCCCAGAGCATCATCCTTGCAAAGGCCAGGAGTTGTATTTGCTTCAGCCAGGGCTGAGCATGAGTCGTCAGTCCTCTCTGCAAACTACCTCGTTCTCCTGAACAGCCAAACACAGACCAGCAGCACTGCACAGACATGTTCTGGTAGAAATCCCATGCACAAAAAGATCCCTCCCAGGCAAGTGTCACCTTGCTGCAACTCCTGCTGGTCAGGAAAGCGAATCTGTTGCCATTACAGGATCCCAGATGAACTGCAGAAAGAGCCCCAGCTTTGACAGTTTGCTGTATTTGTTAGTAAAGGTCAGGGGATGTGATACTGGCTGCTAAATTCCTGTCCCTGCAGGAATCTAGATCCGTGGTTCAAAATAAGAAATTGGTGTGCTGAGCATGTAGGGTTTGCAAGAACACACAGGTGCTGCTGTTAAAATAGGAAGGTCAAAGAGGATACATTAGATTCTGTAATAACCAAAATATCCTTAAATATTCTTTTTCCTTAGGGTTCATCTATATGGATAAAAACTATGATTTCTGATTTTAAGAGGGAAAGACAGTGCGAGCTCACAGTACCAAAGCTGTGACCAATGCAACAAGGCAGAGTGCAACCTTCAGTGGGCTGGTTTCCTTTTAGCCCAGCTGGAAACCCTGCCTACTCTGCGGGCAGCATGGAGCTGGCATGCAGTTTTGCTGACCTCTAGGAAATAAAAAGCTATTGAAATGCACAATATGGGACCAAAATTCAGCATCACAGTAAAACCTGGAGTACAGGTTTTAAACATCAGTTTAATATGTTTATGCAAAGTTGTTCCCTGAATTTTAGTCATGAACAGAGAAGTTTTATCATTTGACAACTGGTAGAGTTAGAATCAAGCACAAGTACGAGGACTAAGAGGAATTGCAGGAGATGCTGCAGTCCACCAGACGTTTCCAGACATTGGAACCAAGCTAAGTGTCTTTCTGTCCATTTGAATGCTTTTGTCCAAAATGTCACCATGTGTTTTTTCCTAGTATTTCAATACATTGACCCAAATATATTTCTTAATGAACAGATACTTATTCCACTCCTCTTGTGTCTAACACAATTGTTTCTTGTGTGTTGCCAAAAAAAAACAACTCAGAAAGTTTCCAGCTTCTCTGCCCTGCCCCTGTGAGGGGATAGTTCTCAGAGAAGCCACACTGATGCCACTACAGGCTCAGCCCCCAGCTTTGGAGATTAGGGAAAAAGACTTTTCCAGCATTTGTTGTGTTCTGGCATTCCCCTAGCCTTCACCTTTTACCAGCCTGTATTTCTTTCTTGCAAGGTCTGGTAAAATTTCTCCAGAGTCTTTCATTGTTTACCCACAACTCTAGGGAGATTGGGTATCATGAGTGCAGGAGTTCTGCCTGCAGCAGGAGGAGCTGAAATTGGTGATACTCTATCCTTCCAGAGCTGTCAGCCAAGGAGCTTCACTAAGATGCTGCTTCCCCAGTGGGTGCTGGTGCCAACCAGCAGCATTTGGCTGCTTTCACTGCACCTCACTGCTTTCAGCAAGATGCACTGGTGTGTGGCCTGTGCAAAGCCCTACAGCAATGCCAAAGAGAGAACAGCTCCCTGTTTTCCCAAAATCAAACAGATCTGAGACTCCGAAATGCATTTTGTATCAATTTGTTTGTACCAGGGCTCCTGTTCCAGCTATGGCTTTCTGCCAAAATAATTTCCAATCAGTTTAGCATCTGTTTCCAGTGTTGGTATCGCCAGCTCATCTGTAGTCTTCAGAGACCAGACGTGCCTCACATAGTTTCCTATAGGTCATAGTTTTCCACTTGCTTTCTTGCTTAGCAGCTGGTACCTCTTCCTGCAAGCAGGAGGAACTGGGCAGTGCAGCCCCTGCTGTGCTGCCACCCCTCGCCCACCTCGCTCTCTCCCAGATGTGACATCGGATCTGTGGTCGCAGGTACTTGACACTGGCTCAGCCCAGCGCTCCATATAGGACACAAGGGAGCAGCAGCCAGCTTTCCCAAACCAGCCCAGCAGCTCTGCCGGGCGAGCAGGACATGGCTGAGTGCAGCAGGGTGCTGTGGATGTCTCTGAAACATGAGCCCTGGGGCAGCTGGGAGAGGCTTTCTTGCCAAAAACCGCCTCATCGATAGCAAGAGACCTGCTCTCCCATAGCTTGGTTCTGTGCCCCTGGCCCTGGAGTGAGGCACTGACAGTTCTGCCTCAGCAGATGTGCCAGCCAGGCACAGGAACCTTCTTGCACGTACTTCTCTCCTTGTCGGGATGTAGTGAACGTCCCAGTCACTCAGTGGACCATGCCAGGACATTTCATTATTTATTTTCTTCAGTCCAACTTACTGAATTCCCTTTCCTTCCCCACGAGTTTTTTGAGGATCTATATTCTCTCACCTTCCGTCTGCAGTGCACTCTCAGTGTATAAATAGTCACTGTTACTTATCCCCGTCTCACACTTTGTCACCTCGAGCAGGCTGCTCCCCCCTGGGGCTCAAACCAGCCCTTGGGCAGAATCTGGGGAAAACCCTGGACTATTTCAAAGCACTTGGACATGCTTCTTGTCAGCCAGCCCAGAAGTTTCTTCATATAGCACTTTGTTTACATATATGTCTTGTGTGGAGAGTTCATATATACAGACTATGCTCCTTCTGAAATAGGACTCCCTCCTGTCCAAGATCTTCTGCTTTGGATAAAGTAATTAAATATTAGTTTACATTTTCTTAACCCTGTATCATCAGGCAATGTTCCCAGCTTGTGAGTATGTAGCTGTTACCCATCCAAGGAAAGGATTTATCCATCCACATTCATTTTTTTTTTGTCTACCAACCATCTCAAATGGAGCTCTGCTTTCTGCTCTATTGATGGAGATGCCTAAGAGCACATAAAAACAGGATATTCCTGCACCAGTAGAACTTTTCAAAAGTAGCTATTTGTTATCACCTTTTTATTAACACAGAAAGAGACAAAAAAATAATCTGCTCAGGGCGTCTTGCCTTAAACAAGTTTCTTAGTTTCAAGGTTTTGGTGGTTTCAAAGTTTGGTGGAACCAAGGGAGGGTCTGGAAAGCTCCGTTTATATCCCTAAATAAATGTAAGATATTTATAACCATATTGGTAAATTACAGCTGATAGGCATGTGTCCCTCAGCCTCAGGTGAGCCACAGGTGCTGAGGGTGCGGGGGGAACTCCTTCCACTCCCAACTCCCCATGCAATTCATCTGCCGTGGTTACAGCAGAAATTAAGAAGTCATCAGCCTTCACATCTCGATGTGCTCACCAAGCAGACCACCCTGCCGGGAAATGTGGATGTGAGTGTTGCAAGCAAAGAGAGAAACTGGAGCCTCCTGGCATCACCCCCACAGTGCTGCAGAAACCCCCTCACGACTTTTTAGGGGATTTGGCAGGAAGCTTTAGCTCTCCTTACCCTGCAGCTGGAGCCCCGCCATCCTCAGGGCTGCAAAACACAGGGGCAGTACTGGTAGAGTGAGCAGGGGATTCCCCTTGCAAATGGCCTGGACAGATACCTGACTGCTGAATGGAGGAGGAATAAACACATTATTTGCATGTCCTTTCTTCCTTGCCAACACCCGGTGCAAACTCTCTGATGTCAAAGTATTTATTCCATAGGCAGTTTAATCATCCTTGCCACGTGGTTACTCCCTGACAAACCTACAGGACATAACTGCTCATCAAATAATGTGTTAGTGTGGAGCAGAGGACAAACATTTGACGTCTTTAAGTTAGCATAACAGCTCAGTCTCAGGCAGCATAAGGCAGAGCTTGCTGACCCCAGGCAGCAACAGGTACAGCTCTCAGAGCTTTATTTAGAAGCTGTAATCCTGCAGCCTTTCACACCAGATATTGTCTTGCTCAAAAAGTCCTGGCACAGAGCGAGCCTCTCTGCCCTTCACTGTGCCCACCAGGACCAGCGAGGTTGCCAGCTTCTCCCCGCTGGTGCCATGCTTTGGGGCTGCTGCTGGGTTTGACAACCAGCCTCTGCTCAAATGACAGCAAAGCAGTAACTGGTCACTACAGCCACCATGCGGTTTATGGTGGTTTATCTGAATGTACATCACAGTTTAAACCCAGCATTTCATTGTATTTCACAACCAGTCCCCCTGTAGATCTTGGCCCATAATATACACATTTCAACCAGCCAGCTCTGTACAGTTCAGTTGCCTGAACTATTCTGTTTCTCACCTCTCACCAATCATCCTCCCCCTTAAATCTGCTAACAACTCAAAACCTGAGCAGTCCTCAATGTTCTCTTTCTTGGCACATCCTGTCCTCAGAGCAGTAGTAGTGCCAGGCAGGTAAAATGTCAAACCCAGCGGATATGTGTAAAGAAAATTTACACTGCTGTGAAGCATCAGGGTTGCCAGGCTCCTCTATATCCCCATTTGTCCATCAAGTAACCTCTGAGAGGAAGGCATGGGAAGCAGCAAAAATAACCTGCCCCAAATGTCTGACTGGCTCAGCACAGCCTGTCCCAGCTCATGCATGATGAGTTTCACGGGGGTATGCGGCTAATTGAAACGAGCAACTTCTCTTTCAAACAAAATTAATCACTAAAGAGTTTCTGGGATCCCACAAAGGGTTTGGGAAACAGATGGGGTTCTTGAGAGGTTCTCTCCTTGCTCCACCAAACTGGGCGTGTTCTGGTTAGGAGGGCAAAGGAAAGTAAGTGTTCCACGCCTGCATTTCCACAGTGTAAGTCAGCACTCCGTAGTGGTTCAGTGGGAAATTCCACTGTTCCTCCCTGGAGGGTGACAGTGAATAACCATCAACACCACTCCCCTGTTTACCCTACAGAGGATGCTACAGACCCTGACAGGGCTCTGACTGCACTTCAAGATGAACTGAAAGCTTCCTCCACACCTGGCACAAGGGTCAAAGACACCTTGCCATGGGCTTGAATTTAATGCTGATCTCAGTTTATTCCCTCATTGAATGGTGACACTTTAGACCGGCTAAGAGAGGGTCATCAGTTGCCAAGTTTCTAAATATACTAAACATGCTGTGTGAGTAGGTTAATGTTACCTCCTCTTCCTCCTGGCTGATTTATCGTGCCATTAACTCAGATTCCTGCTCTGTCGAACCTCTGTGTTTGTGTTATCACAGACCAGCCAGGCAGGCTCCAGCTGCACCTGCAAAACAGCTCAGGGAGTGCTTTGTCCTTCCCTGTGTCCTGCAGGAGATACCACCAGCAGCATTAGCCCTGGGGACAGCACTGCAGGCAGCTTTTCCTGAAGAACATGAGATGCTCTGGTGCACATGTGACAGCATGAGGCCCCTTCCCACCCCAGCCACACTGGCCAGAGTGGCTCCAGCTCCATGCAATGCCCTGCTGCATCCCTTGCCTTTGCTGTCACTGGCTTTGAGGGGTTCAGCTCCATCACTCTCCTTCCCACTCCTTTCCAAAGAAAATCCTGAGCAGCACTCCATGCAGGAGGGCTACTTGCTCAGTAGTGTGTGGGAAAGCTGCAGCAAAATATGTCTGTTTAAACCCTCTTCTCTGTCACTGGAGAAGATTATGCATCCAAACTGGACCTTCCCTCAGATGCTCGGGGAAACTGTCAGAGTGAATTAAAAGCTGTAAAAGGCCAGGGCTATAACTCAGTGCCTTTTAAGAGCCAAGATTTTGTCAGGGATGCAGGGAGGGAAGTAGCCACTAATGTAATTTCCATCAGGAGTACACTCCTCTAATATAATTTGGCCTGCCCATCCTTTCAAATGCAGCCTTCCCTGGCTGGGCTGGTTCAGGGCCATCCTCCTAAATGCCCCAGTAATTACTGATGCAATGAAAGCATGTGTCCAGGCTTTGCTCTGGCCTTTTCAGCCCTGGAGTGACACCAGCTTTCTGCATAAAGCACATTGCTGGGCATGTGACTGGACATATTAATATTGTGGAGGCTTTTCACTGGCTATGTTCATTAAAGACACAAATGGCTCATTTGCTTAGGCTTTGTTCCTTTTCTCTCTTTGGTTAAGGCCTGACAGTCCTCTAATGGTCTACAAGTTGCATGGTCTCTTACCAGATTAATAAGCATCAGTTACTCTGATCCAAATTCCTGATCTAAACTTTGCATTCACCAGTTGTCTGTCCTTTTGCCAGTACCTTATGCTGCCTGAAGCAGAGTTCAACAGCCCATTATTCTGTGCTTTCTTTGCAAGGGAATGGTTTCCAGGGAAGAGACCCTTGCTTTGCCATATCCATCTCCTTAGGCAAAAGATATCAGAGAAAGAGCTTGAAAGTCTTTTAGAAAGTGCTCTCATTGCCTCACCCTTTGTGAATGAAAATGTAATTTTTCTAACAGCTCTTTAAACATCTCCTTGCAGCATTGTGCATGATAGACTTAAATATCAGCAAAGAACCATAGCACAGCATTGATTTCCTCCTCTTGGGTTTATTTTGGTAATTTTTTAAAAGACGTCTCCTGAGTGCATGTGGCAGCCAAGTGTCTTGAATTGTCCCCAAATGCAGCTAACTGGGAACTTATTACTATTATTCCTCATAAACAGCTGGTGCTGAAGGACAGTTCAGAAAAGGGATGGTGTGAGGGACTGAAAGAGAAGCTGATGTTTCTCTCTGCCCAGCAGAGCAGCAAGGGCATTGCAGAGTTTTCAGGGAGCTACAAAGTATACGAACTTTGGTATCTTTAGAGGAAATAAGAAGAAAGAAAGAAGTAGATGAGGTGCACAGCCAGATTTATGGACAAGGACAGCCTTGACAGCTATGATTTTGAACAATTTGAAGGGAAGGGAGAGATGACGTAGGCATTTGGGTGCCAGAGAGGTGGGTGTCACAGAAGCTGAGTTTTTAGAAAGGACAGGCAGAAAATAGACTAATTTATTCTCTGTCAATACACTTCCTTTTCCTCTGGGGACAGGCAGGACTGCCCTTCTATGGAACTCCCTGTTATACACAAAAGCCTTGGGACAACAGACTCCCAGGTTGCTGCTGCAAGGCAGGACCCTCTTCTTGAAGCCTGGGTGCCAGTTTCCAGGAGTGTCCAAATCCGGGGGCCATTCCCATTGTCCATCAGCACCCGTGGCTGTTACTTTCTGTTTCACAGCCATCAACTCAGCCTCTGATACAGAGTTATAAAGCAGCCAGTAAACACATTATCAGGTAGCAGGAGGAGATAATCCCCCAAACCATAGCCCAAAGCCTTATGAACAAGTACTTTAGATTCCAGCCAGAAATCAATGGAAGTGGAGCTGCTCTGCCCATGGCATGTTGCAGGGGTCAGTTTGGGGATGAGGCAGTGGCAAGCCCAGGAGCAGGGATGCACAGTCACACTCCCAGGCTGTGTTCATGTCACTGTGCCCACAGAATCAGATCCCACAGCAGGCAGGGAGAGGCAGCAGGCATGGGAAAAGAGGTGTTTTTTCCCTCCCCAGCATCTTAAGCTAGGTAATTATATTTAAAAACCGTGCTGTTAAAGCCAAAATTAAATAAGTGAAAGTAAGGACATAGGGGAACTAAGGTAGCATGATTTATTGACATGAGCTGCTAATATACCCAGTAGGTAATTACATATATTTAATAATATATTAAGTGCAAGCCAGATTTTTTGTATACATTAATACAGTGCATGGCATAATGCTTTGTACTTGCCTAAAGTTGCATACTAATCATTAGAAAACTCTCCAACAAGCGTATGCTGCTACAAAAGTCCAATGAACTGAAATATTCCGATTAACTTTTGAACCTGTCTTGGCACAATGTGTTAAGTTCCCAAACTCAGAGAAGGAGGGAAGACAATTTGCAGCAGACCAGGCATCATCCAGCTGAAGAATACCCAATTGATGAGAAATCAGGTATGTCAGAAATGAGGGCAAAGGATTTCTTTTGCAGCATTTTAAATCATATATACTTTACACCTTCCCAGGTGTCTTTCTCATGCTTTATCTTCTGAGGGGAACAAGACAGTAATGATAGTATGAAACTATTTTTTTTTTTTTTTGTTTTCTTATATTTTACATTGTTTTGTCCATTTAAAATCCATGCTTTGCAAGTGTTCCCAGAATGACCAGGCTGATAGGCCCCTTTCTGAACATGTACAGCACAGCAGTTTTACCTGGGTGATCCCATCTCTTGTTTACATATTCTATGATCCATGCTCATAGCTTTGTTCTTTCAATGTCCTTTGGAGGTAGGAGCTTTTAATGAAAAACAATCCAGCTGAAAACTGAAGGCGAAAGGCCACTGGAATTACCAAGCATTTCAGAGACTCCAGCCTTTTGGGGGACTGAGATTAACTCCCTGGAGAAGGTGAATAGTTCAGATGGAGTGTCTCCAAGGCCAGGATGGTAACACCAGCAGAGGTTCAGCCGGAGGGATGGCCAGCAGGATGTGCTGCTGGGAGCGTGTCTGTCCTCGAGAGCCTCCCAACAACCAGAACCTGCTCCTCGTGGTGTGATGCTGCTGGAGCCCACTGCTTGCACTAGCACAGGAAATTAAAAAGGCAGCTGTGCTAGTGCCCAGATCCAGAGTTTGTGGCAACTTTCTTGTCCCAGTGGTTCCTGGACCTTTTATTAAGACCTCAGTTAAGAAAAAAAAATTTAAACTGTTGAACTGGGCTACAAATGCTGGTGACTTGGCTTCATAGCAACATAAATAGCCCAGGTAAGTGATAGTAATGAAGAGTACACGAATTTTCTTTCTTTTTTGTTGCTAATTGGTGATTCCCAATATCACTTTATACATGCATAGTTAAAGTCTTCTAGGTGGGTGGTAAAAGTTGCATGTGTTTCTTGATTGCTTTAATGCATTATCATTATAACACAACATCCACCTTTATTTAACCTCTACAGAAGTGCCAGTGTCAGTGCAGCTGTTGCAGTGCTGTCACTGGCACAGATAACTCACACATTTCACACATTCCTGTACAACATTTACCACAAAGCAGGAAAGAGTGGCTTATATGAAAATAATGCCTAGTTTTAAGGCTTTTAGTCCTGAATTCTGCACATTCTTGGTTTCATTTTCTGTTATAGACTCTTTTTCACGTAACATTTAATATGCTTTCCATGTGAAATTTGCTCTTTACTACTTGCTAATAAATAATTATATAATTACCCTGACTCCAACCAGAGCTGATATAGTTGAGAGACCTTCCCAAAGAACAAAACCCACGTGTACATTGCACAGCATGACTGAGCATCTGTGAATGCTGGGGTCTGATTTACAGCCATACAAAAGTCAGCACACACACTGGGGTACACAGTGGCAGGAACAGCCAGTGGCAGAGGGAAGGGAGCACAGGGGTAACTGGGAATTGAATTATGATGGTCGGGTGGACAAGGGGTTGCAAATGCAAAGACCTTCCAGTGTGGACACCAGAGAGAAGACAATGTGTACGTGGCCATGGTTTCAGCCAGGGAACTGATGCAGTCCCAGCCCCTTGGGGTTAGGCAGAGCCCAGCCAGCTCAGCACAGAGGGGAAAAACACAGAAATATGTTCCTTCTTTGTCTTCCCTCTTTGTCTGATTTCCTCCTGGGAGAGAGCTTCTTGGCTATTTCACAGTTTATTTGTCCAGTTTGTCCTTTGTGGTGTGTTTTCAGGCCTCCTGTGAGGGCGCACATACACACAGACAATGCCTTCACCGGCCTGTTTGACTGATTTGCTGATTCTGAAAGAACTTGAACTCCTTTGACCAATGAAGGAGCATTGGTCTCGGGTTACAGTTGCTGAAGTCATCTCTTGTGGATACAACACTTGCTAAGTTCACATTGTAATAAAAGAGAAAGTCCCTTTAAACACTGCATCCAAGATACGTTTTGTGTTTATGCAGAGAAGGGTTAAAGACAAAACCCCCAAAGAGATTATATTTGGGTTTAACAGTGCTAAGCCGAGGTAATTGTTACACGACATTCCTGGTTAATGAAACTCAGCTTCCAGTAGTTTAATGTTACTTTTGTGATGTCCGCAGCCACATGGAAGTCTCACTGGCACACACAGTTTGACATTTATTTCTCTATTAAGACAGGATGCAGTGGTCCTATTTTTCCGTATCTGACAAATTTGTATTAAAAAAAATCTCAAGATGGCCATCAGCAGCATGATGTGTCTTTGTTTGTTTTCCCAGAGGTGGGTGGGGTGTGGGTTTTTTGTCCCAGTCCTTCTTGGGTAGGTGATAGTGTAGCACCTAGCACCCGCTACACGTGGGATGCTACCCACCTCCGCTCCCCTCATGTGAAGTAGCGACACTGTGTGGAGTCAATGTAGCAATAAGAAGTGCATCGCAATTTTCCATAAGACCTAGAATAAAAGAGAGTATCTCAGTTTCAAGGCATGGTACAGTTCACTTACACGGTTCCTGGCTGTGACTCTCCGTAGGAGTGAAGAACCTCAGAATATGCATATGCAGCAACACATGGGAAACAAAATAGGAGGGCAATTTTCATCAGTGCTCGACTGTGTTCTCCTCTGTCAGCAAAACAGGAGTCCAGGAGAAACCATGAGTGAAGACTTAACTCCCAGTAATGTCAATTAAAAAAAAATAAAATCCCTGTTGGCATCAGGACTAGAGCATTTCATGGGGGTGGATGCAAAAGGCCCTGGTGCTCACCCACGGGAGCTGTGGAACAAAATATCTGAGGCTCTGAGTTAAGTGTTTTCCCAGTTACTCCCATAGCTTCAGCAGGTGTGACTGTGCCTGTCCTTTAACTTCTTTTTCATGTACTTGAAATAAGGAGAGTGACACATTTCCACATTAGAAATAATTTTAAATAGAGTAAATTGAAGAGTCCTTGCAAAATAAGGAAAAACAGAGACTTTGTCTTTCTACTGACTTAAACTGAGCAGTCACTCTACCTACTGAAGACCTGAGCAGAGCTATTAATAAGAATTTAAATGAGTTTTTTTATTGCTGGAATGTCTAAGTGAATAACCCACCCACAACATCAAGCTGTGGACTAAGCAGCTTTAAAACTACGTCCCAGGATAACCCACCTTCTCAGACTAACATACAATCTGAAGAGAAGGTTTGTGACACAGGAGGAGGGATCTGTGGGCTGGAAAGAGTAAAAAATGGGAAAATCAGTTGCAGCAGAGTTCTTGGAGGAAAGGTTACTTTAGGGTAAAACTCCCATGGGAGTGACATACTCACATATTCTGCCCACTTTCTCATGATTCACAGCTTTTTCTTTAGTTTGGCAGATAATTTGCAGACTACACACAAAAATAAAAGATCTCAGTTGCTCTTCACAACTTGAATATACACGCAAAGTGAAATTTATAAAACTTTCCTCTAGCTTTTGTGGTGCTATCTTGGGCACCAAACTTCAGACTCTTAGAAGGGAATAGTTTTCACAGTAGAAAACAACTCCACACTGTCTGAAGATGAGGTCTCTGTAAAATGTTTCAGTTTTGTCAGGTTGACTGGTCTGGATTTTAGTAATCTCTTATAGCAAAAGTGCTCCAACAATTACAGTGGAAGGATTAGCACAGCACTAGATTTACAAGGACATCCTGTGGTTTCTTATTCCTGTCAATTAGCACGTTATTGTTCCCTGAATGATGAGGGCTCTGCACATAATTAAATTTGCAAATTAAATGTTTCCTGTTAGCCAGTAACAATACCTGACAGCTAAATAGAGGTGCTGCTGTTGGAGGCAAAACGCTGACCAGAGGAAGCTGCCTCAACAAAGGCAGAGAAGGCAAGTCAACAGTAAGCAGATGTTTTAAATGAAGGACTTTGCTCTGCAGATGCATGGCTTTGCATCTGCTGGTGAATGGATTTCCTGCCCTTGGAAAAGCTGACAGATGACTGCTTGATTCAGAAGCCAGTAGACCCCTAGAGTACCCATTAATGGGAAAGGCAGCAAGAGGTCAGGACAAGTTTGTGGTTTGGATGTTGTGGGTTTTTTCCCTTCAGTGTGGTCGTCTTCTCACGGTCTTTCCTTCTCTTCTTATGTTATGGCTGCAGATTAATGTGACCAGATAAGGAAATCTTGGCAAGAAATGGGCAAACATAGGTTTATGTGACCTTCATTCATTTTGTACAGCGAGACATGTACTTCTTACTGTGAAATGAGATTTAGTCAATGACATACAGAAATAATTTGATAGACTCTTTGTTCCCTGCTACTTGCAGTGGTCCCAGTGGAACAAGGTTTAAGTGGGTGACACTCCTCTGTTTTAAAGCTGGAAAAGAGAAAAAAGAAAGGAAAAACACACACAGAACCCCCCCTCCATAAACAAACCAAAAAACCCACCAAACCGAAGTGAAGACCTCCTCTTACATACCCAGGAAGGTATGTTCTACATGTCAAATATCCAAAATCCATCCCATCACAGTCTTCAACCCCCTCGTGCTTGTAGCCATCTCCACAGTAAGCACGGCGGCACCCTGGTGGAAAATAAAGAAATAAATACCTTCCAGACACTTCACATGTAAAAGAAACAGGTAAAGTAAGTGGAACTAGATTTTTAAGTATAAGTATACAGCAAGATATTTTGGGGAAGGCATTCTGTAAGGACCAACTTAGGAGGAGCAGCACTCTTCACTACAAAGAATATATTTTTTTTGGCTAATTTCAGTGACGAAGGGAAAGAATGGATAAATAGTAAAAATAATTACTACAGAATCACTAATTACAACAGCACTTATTTGAAATTTGTTATTGCCATAGATAATTACCATCAAATCAAGTTAAGGGAAATATAAAATACAGTTAACATAAATGATTCAGGGAAGTCGCAATCTTAAAAACATAAACTTAGGTGGTTAACTGGTTTGAAATCCCCAACCTAGACCTTTACCCAATTCTGTGCAATATCTGTGTTTCCCTCCTGTGAGTTTCCACATATGAACGGAATTATGCAGGCTGTCTATAAAAAAATAAGGTATATAAAGGTTGCCAAAACCATGGTTTTCCACTGCTGACTCCTACTGACTTAACCGTGAGTGGGACTTGTCACATTTTTTCATGGTGAGTAATTTGTGGGTTTGTTTGCCATTTTAGCAATGGGACTTTGATTTTGATATCTTTTCATATTGAGAATGACTTTCTAACGTGAACAAATTCATTTAGTTAAAATCCCTGTGACATCTTCTGGGAGAATCCATTGGTGTTAAGCAAAGGATTAAACAGACACTCAGGAACAGGGAGTTTATAAAGAGGCTAAATAGATGAACATATCTATTTACAAATAGAAATGATTAATTAATTGCACCAAGGATGTGTTTGTCAGAAATTGATGCTTCTAAGACCAACGAGCCTTTTTTACAATAAAATCAATTTAACATTTGGTTAGCCTTTTGCTTTTGGTTCAGTTACTGGAGAAGAATGATGACAAAGTGCTAATTTCCAAATAACTCAGTGATGGGTCACATCAGTGTCAGAAATCTGTGTATTGCAAGGCCTCCACTGAGGCTTTGCCCAATGCATAGCACAGAGAACACGATGTGCCCTCAAACACAGAGTGCACAATTTTGCAGGCACTAGAACTAGTGAACATTATCTTCCCACATGGTTGTTCCCCACGGTTGATTGCAATTTCTAATTTAATTGTTTTCTCATGTCTGGAAACAGGACAGAATCCTGCTGTCTCTCTGGAGAACTCTGCAGTCAGGCAAGCTTAGTGGGGTTTTTATTTATATGTCTCCTTGGACCTGTTGAGACTGAATTGCCTTTGAAATTTCTTTCCTGTTGTCATTGAGAAGTTGGCTGGGATTCCTGAGTCATAAGGGGAAGGGTGGTGATGGACAGGTGGATGGAGAAACTTGGACAGGGCTGCATACACCCCATTTTCAAAGTCAGGATGAAAAATGGACGGATATATAAACTAAAAATTGCATCTTTCAGTGTTGGGTGATACTGTTCTGAAATGTGAAGAAGCATCCCTTTGCTGGGAATAACAGAGCACCAAATCTACTACGTGGAGATGGTGTAGGGCTGTGTTCCCAGGAAGAATTCAAGATGTAAAAGTAACTGAGAGGAGGAAGTGAAGGTTGCCACAGCTGCTTGAATGCTTATATGCTCTTTGCTAGCCACAATCAGCAAAATGGAAGGAAGGTGGAGTAGATATGAATCAAATGTTATATAAACCTGATAGTGAAGGTAGTGAGCCGACATCTTCCCTACACAAGTGAATAACAAAATCCAAAGTGGTGTTTCTGGACTCAGGATATATTTTACCATAAGCAACAGCCAGCTTCAGTGCCTATCCCAAGGGCTGTGCTGCACTGCAAAGATGTGCTACAGCTTTTAGACAGAGAGCTGGCAGCCCCCAGGAAAGGTGTGTGCGTGTAAACCAGCTGCTGGATGTGGCCCCCAAAATGCAGTGTCTCTGACTCAGCAAGGATGCAGAGAAGTACTGTTGTCACCTCTGTCCTGTGCTGGCGTGTACCACCCACATGCATGAAAGCCTCGGTTTTCACCCTGTGGCCATCGTGCCTCCCTTTCTCTAGGCTTGCACTTGATCCACAAACCACACAAGCTCTCCTACACACAAGCAGTGTCCCCTGTAGAAGGAAGCCACTCCTGATGTGCTGTAACTTACTGATACAGTCGTCGGTCACAACCGCATTGCCATCGTCACACTCCTCCCCGTCCTGCACGATCCCATCTCCACAGGTGCCCCTGTCCTCAAAGCGGTAATCCACAGGGTAGAACGGGGTGAGCTGGCCAGGCAAACACACAGTGGTTACTGAACCAGACCAGCAGCAGCCTGGATAGCAAGCAGAGATGAAGGGCTCTGGGGACAGATCCCACAACCAGGTTTTTGTGCCTGGTTATTTGTTGGTCAGAGGGCTTATGCAATATCTGATCCAAAATCCACTAGACACAAGAAGGATCCTGCTGCTAATTTCAGCAGGACACAGCTCCTTGAAGCAATAAGGAAATACATGAGTTTGGTTTGCAGGGTTTTAGTTCTGCAACTCTGTACCCTGGTGAGTTTTGCCTTATTTTGTATTAAATAAAAACTCTCTTTACTACCCTACCGCAATTCCCTGAACTCTGCTCTAGTTTGTTCACCAGTGGTTCACAGGGAGGTTAGCAAAACCCGCAACACTGCTGAGTTAATTCCTCAGTAATTAAGACTCCTGTGAACAAAATTCACAGAATTATGTACAATTATGGCAGTGTCCAAAAATGAGCTTTCCCCCATTTGCTTAATTGATTCTGTATGACACCTTAAGTACAGAAATATGTTCTGTATTTCAAAATGAACCATACACTCACAGGTTTTCTGAGACCACAGTCATATTTTCACCTGGACTGGGAGCCATCCAAAGGTATCCTTGAAATACAAAGATCTCTGATCTCTTCTAAAAGCTAACGCGTTTTCGGTGTTTAACCGGTCCAATTCTTCTTGATTATTCACCACAAAAATCTGGGGCACAGAGAAAGAGGTGATTGGTAACCTTCTCAAGAAGTTTTTTGGATTATCACAGAATCTAGTTTGGCATATGTATCTTCAAATAGGTAAATAATATACAGGAAAATGGTTCAGTTGTTTTCAGAAAGAGAGGAGGTAAGAACCTACATCCATGGAAAGAATGGTGCTTCCTGGGCCTCTATTTTGAAATGCACATCCTCAGGTAAAAATCATACAAATACTGGTGCACAATCACTGCTGAGAAGAACTTTGTGATGCTCAAATGGCTTGATGCTGAAACAATTGCAAAGTCCAAATGGACATAAGTGCTTTTTGTGGATTGACTACAAATTTTTAGGCACTTTCTGGCTACAAAATAAATAATGCATGCCTCAATACAACCTTCACTTAACTTTTACCTCTTCATGCTTTCTTTAGATTTAATTGACACTAAAATGCATGTTTCTTTATATGCATATACTATGGTCTAAAGCCAAGTCTTCAATTACACTGAAAAAAAAATAGTACAAAATAGGAAAATTAGGACAAGCTGCTCTCTTACCGATTTCTTTAATGTCTCAGTCACTGAAATTTGATGTAGGAGGCATTAAGAAATAATCTCTTCCTTCAGCAGCTTAATCAATTTAATTTTTGTAAGATTCAAGCCATTTTTAAATTAAGAAAAAGCAAATGGAGTGCTTCTGGGCAAAATAGATTTAGGTCTAAGTCTGATTCTCACCAGCATAAACAGAATTGGCTCTTTTAAAAACAAGCTATCTTGAAATTTTTACATAGCAGAATGTTCCCATAACCCTGGACAAAGACCAATTTCATTAAAGAAGCATTGAATAAAAATGCCTTCAGCTTGAATGAAAGAAAGCAGAGAAATAGGAAGCCAGCACAGAACTGATTCTGTAACTGTGTTCAGGAGCTCAGGACCCAGCCCCAGAGCTCCAATTTCTCTTGAAATCAATAGCGAAACTGTGCTGTCTCAAACCATTGCAGATATCAGCCTTCAAAATGGCACAAGATTTATAAAATGGAATGAATCTAAGCTAGTGGCAGAAAAACAGCACACTGTTTCCCAGCCTCTGCCCTCCTCTGGAGGAGCTGCTGGGTGCATGGGTGATGGCACTGAGGATGTCCTGCTTTGGCCAGCCACAGAGCACCACCTCTGGATCTTTCCATGTGCAGCTATAGAACCCTGACAAGAGCTTTCAAGCGGCCCAAGACAGGCTTCAAAGCTGCTACATGGGGATCTAAATGGAATAAACAATAGTGATGTTTAAGCTCTAGTTTAAGTGCTCTTTACAGTCGAGGGAGGAAAACAGATGGGGCGGGCAGGAAAACAGGGAATGCTGCTCTGGAAGTGCCTCATTTCCAGAGCTAAGCCTTGCCTTTTTGCCATCACACATTCCTGGCAACATAATGGCACTTGAGGGCTCACAGTGATAGTGTATGGTATTTTAGATATTTACACTCTCATTACTATCTTCTAAGATCTGATATGAAACTGTGCCTGGTGGAGAAGGAGGATAATGAAACCTATACATTATGTTGAGAGCCTTTTCCTATGAGTTCTCCAGGCTGCAAAGCACATGATGGTTTTTTTGCAGGCAGCGTGGTGTGATATGCACCTTTATTTCAGCACGTTCATCTCTCACTGTTATGTTTTCAGAACAACTGGAGGGTTTTTTCTAATACAACACAGCCAGGGATGAGTGAGCAGCTGACACAGCTGACAAGACTTGAAACACACTCATGGAAAAGGCTGAGCTCAATGACCCAGTTTAATGGTGTTGTGAGTGTGTCCCTTCCACACACTGTGACAGCTTTCTGACAGTGTGACAGGTGGGGCTTTAACAAAGCTGATTGCTGCTCATTGACATTCAGAGACAACCAGACACCACACCATTTCCACTTGCATGGGTGGAGTGGCTGAGCTATGCTGGCACACAGAAGCAAGGGAGCATCTTCATTGCTATCTAAGTGCTACACTGCACAGAATAATAAGGCAGGGCCCAGCAGAAGGAGAAGTACATAAAAAGTACTTACAAAGCCCAAAGAAATCAGTGATGAAAAATTGCTAGGTCACATTTCACCAATTCCTTGTCCTTTAAAGTATTTTGTCCAATTTTCTCATAAAAATGCTTTCAAGACTAGAGATGGAAATTAGCTATATAATGTAAGTCTGCAGGCTGGAGCCCAGACACCAGATTCTCACAGTTTGTGGAAACTCCTGTTGTTGCGGGTCTGTGCTTTGGCAGAAAGCTCTATTGCATATGTGAAATGCTTGATCCCAATATTCAGTTCTGAAATCACTGTCTTAAAAAGGCCCCAAACAAACAAGAAAGATATGCTTACTTTACTGACCAATCTAAAATGTTTTTTGATTTCATGAAATTAAAAGGACAGATTATATATGTACAGTAGTAGATGAAAGAGAGCACTCTTAGGCTTGAAAAGCATTTCCAAACATGTGCTACCTTACTGATGTTTTGGAACAGCTGCATTTCAGCACATCAATCACACAGCAAGTTATGAGACTGAGCTCTTTTGCACCAGCTGAATCTCAGAGGTTTTGGGTACTAGAAATCACACATTGCCTATATATCTTCCTATTAAATAAAAAATATTAGTGAGTACAACACCCCTCTAAATAAAACACTTAAGAACTGCTCATATCCCCTCCCAGAAAACCTGCTTACCGCGGGAACTTTTGGGTAGCTGTGTCCAAACACAGATTGCTCGTATGATGGGTTGCTCATTTGCTGTGGGGTTCTGCAGAGACATCTCCCTGGAGGCCCTGGAAGTCCTCTTTCTCCCTTTGGTCCTATTGCAAATTGCCCTAGGGAGCAGAGTACCAGCTTGCCTTGTTGTGAAGTTACTGCACACCACACACACACACAGCCTTAGTGGAAAAGAGCAGGTCAGGTGCATATATGCATTTACCCAAGTTTTCAGACAGGCACAGCTCCCACCAAATCCACTGGGAACTGAGGGGAGGCACTAATTCCAGTGCTTCAGGAGAAAGGTGCCAGTTTTTCACCACAGTCATATTATTTCAGATCACCTTTTGAATTTTTCTACCAGTTTTACAGAGGAAGAGAGAGACCACTTGCTTAGAATAAATGTCAGCCTGTTTGAAGCTACAGAGATCCAGGACAGGATGAACACACAGATCACTCTACAGTGCCTATGCACCAAGTTTTGTAGAGTTAGTCTCTGTATATGTTCACAACACATTGGACTTGTGCCTTTGTTCAACCTCTTGAGCAATGCTGTTTCACAGGTTTTTATACAGCAAAAACCTAACTAAAAATGCAGGAGCTTTTTAATGTTTTAATTAAACATTAATTTTAAAATACTGCTTTTTGACTTTCAAACTTTGGCAAGGATGCACTGCTCTGCAGACTTAGATTATGAGCCAATATGGTCATACTGCAAGCAGTGGCATCATTACAGAAATGTCTTTTAGGATCAGAATTTATATTCTAGAGGAAAAAGACGAATAACCCTGACACATAAACTTTCAGGGGATGGAATAAAGCTTTGAAAAAGTAATCTCAAGGTCCTGGCTGCCTTCCCATCAGCATGGTGAAAATTCTGCCTTCCAAAAGCTTCCAGCTAATTTACTCAAGCAAAGATGTTTCTTAATGGGAGACATGAGATATATGAAGATTCTGAAGCTTTGCTCAGCTTCACAGATGTTCCATTTCCACACCACCACAAGAAGAGACCTCCTGTCTGCTAATGCAAGCAAGGGAAGGAAAAGGGAAAGCAAAATGGAAAGGGACATTGTGTATTGTGTGCATGCACAGCTCTGAGGATGTACAATTATGCTATTACAAGGTTTTTCTCGTAACTTCTACAACACACACAATTGCAGTGAGCATAGATCGCAAACATTTAATTATATAGAGAGGTTTTTTCCACTGCTCTTTTTTTCCCCTGATTCCTATCCCTTTCCATTCTCTTCCCTTCTTTCCTTAATGACACTGTAACTTGAATCTCATCTGTTTTTCTATTGCAGAGCTGCACAGGGTGATGTCGTCCTGGCTGATTAGAAATCACAGTTTTTCACTGCAAGCCAGGATATCTGGAGAAGCAGACCTTTGATGATGGAGATTACCTAGTCTTTCCAAGGCTGCCAGATGGCTTTTCATTGTCCCCATCTACAAAAATCCCTCAGGGACCACACAGGCTTTGGTTTTGGTTTCATCTGAAAGATCAGAAGCCATAAAGTAGGCTTTAAAGTAAGATATAGAGTCCTTATAATGGACAAGGATGGCATAACCTGCCTCCAGGAGGAATCCTCTCCTTGCCATCGATGGAGAAGCAAACAAAGCCCTGCAGCACTTTGTGCAGAGGGGCCTATGTGTGCCTGATGAGTCAGGAGGGGCTGGGGACACTCTTGGGGAGGTCACCTCATTTTTGGCTTACCTAATCCTGACGGTCCAGGGGGGCCTGGCTGTCCAACAGGGCCAGGCCTACCAGGTGGCCCCATGACACCTGCTGGTCCAATGTCTCCCTTGAGTCCCTAGAAGAGAAGTGACATCCATTTCTTGGCTAGGCTATTAGTAACAAGCAATCTCTTCCAGCCAGCACCGGCTTCCCACATAAGAAAGCCCAGACATTTGCTAGAAGAAGCATGAGCTTCATGGACACCACCCCAGGGAGCAGGGGCTCTCCTCTCCTACGTGGAGACGGAAAGGCATGCCCAGGCAGGACTTCTGCTCCCAAATGGGAATGGTCACAGGGATCTGCCCTGTGAGGAGTCAGGAATCACCCTGCTCTGACTTCAATCCTTTGGTAGCCTTTCTTTAAGGATGCCTTTTTAACCCCTGTAACTCTCTAGAAGTCAGTGCCGCTGAGAGAGAAAGGGGAAAATCGCTGAGGAGTTGTCAAAGGCTTCCACAGTGACATTTCCCAGTCTTAGGGTGCAGCCTTTCAGAAGCCCAGTAATGATGTTGGTGCTCACAGTATTTTCAGAATGTTTGAGGTGCCTGGATTCCTGTATCTCCTTGACTTTCACCATGGGTATAGCTGTGATAACAAATCCTCACAAGCCGAGCAAGGTCTTGGCCTTACAAGTGCAGGTTAATGTTTAACAACACTGTGCTGAGAAATGGTATCCCTCTGGCAGCCAAACAAGTAGTAAGTGCTGCAAAATTACCTGTGGGAGAGCGGCTTACACACAGTTAACATACAATAGCTAATACTCTCAAAAATCAGCCCTAATTTGCCTCATGGGAGCTTGTTTGTGCAACCATATTCTTAGGCATTTGGAAGTTTCAACCTAGAACTGTTTGGCACCCTCTCAGTTTTTGCTCCTGAATTCAATATGGTGACACTCATTAAAAATAACTGTATTTACCTTCCTGCTCATATACTCTCCAAGGCTTGGATTTCTCAGCTTTATATTTCAGAAGTGTATTACATAGCTTAAAGTTTAAATATCTGACTTGATTTCTATGTAACAGCAAATGTTACTTAGCATAATAAAAAGGATGTGTACCATGTAAGCTTTCTTTTAATGACAAAGGAGACTATTTCCTTGAAGATGGTGTAATTCCAGGTTAATGTGCATTCAGAATCATACAATGAATGGTTGCATGTCTAACTTAAGAGTAGCAAAGCATATACATATATATGCTGAGATAATTGTTGTTATATATGTTATATCCCATGGATATATTTCAATATCACTTGCACCATTTCAGCAGAGTAAGGCTGATTTTGCCATGGCTTATAAAGAACTAATTGAATATTTGCTTTGTTTAATCCTATTAGGTAAGCTCTGAGCCATACAAATATTTCAGGATTTATGTGAATGTCAGTGATGCTGATCTCTAATTACTTCTTACATTAGGCAACACAGAACTAGCAGACCAGGATATTGTAGCCCCTAAGAAGACTGTGGGAAATCTCTTTCCCCCGCACAATGGCAATTTGACAGAGGCAAGGCAGTGCCAGTCGGATGTGTACTGACTGAAAACAAGCTGTTTTCTGTGTCCCCTGCTTTGGAGGGATGATTGCTTAAAGCTCTCCTGCTTAGCATTGATGGATTGGGTTAGCATAATGGCAAGGGTTGGTGTTCAATGTTTTTGCTTTATCTTTCACACGTGCCAAAGGCATTCGGAGAAGCTTTTCCCATTGACAATATTTGTGTTCATGTCCTTTCTTTCAAAGTAGCACTACCTAAAGCCCTAAGTCATTCCTCCTCCTCAAGACTGAAACCCTAAACTTGGGTTTGCTTGGGGTCAGTTCCCAAGTTATAAAGCTTTGGGTGTTGTATCTCGGCCAGCAGCCGTGCTGTGACAAGGCTGTGACTTGTGACTCCCAGCTCCTGGCCATGTTTCAGGAAGAGCCTATCCCAGAGGCAGGGAGAGTTGAAGAAGTCAGTGAGCTAATCAAGACATATCTCGAATTGGAAGTGGAAGTGACACCTGCTTAATTTAGCTGCTTTTATCTAGGCATGTCAGCTGGATCAAGGGACAGGAAACGGCCCCATGCTGGTGGAAACTATCCTCTCAGCTGGACAAACAGCCAGACAAGTACAGCACTTAAAGGTGGCAACCTTAAAATGCCACTCCCCGGTTTTTTTCAAAGGATTAGAAAAGAAGAAAGGAAATAGCAAATTCAGCAGTTACAGAGAGGGAAAGCCTTTTTCATGCTGAATCAATGCTAAGATTGCTTTCAGGGCATCAGGAAGGGGTTTGTGTACTGAGCCTTGGGACTGGAAACACCGATCTAGAGCCAGACTATAGATCTTTTAGTCACATTGATTGTTGTCTTAAATTATGACATGCTTATGTCACCACTTTTTTATTAAGCCACCGTGTAAGGTGACAAAATGTGTAAGGTCAAATAAGGAGTGCACGATGTTCAAGTTGCTCTGCAGGCACCGCATCTTCTCTTGTCTTACGCTGTGGAAAGATATTTCACAGCACATAGGCAGGACAGATGAACAGGGTTTACAAAAAAAGAAAAAAAAAGCAAACCCATCAAAACCAGCAAAGAGCACACACCAGCTTTTAAAACCTGACAAATCTAAGACAAAAAAATATTTCTTGTGGGTCGTCTAGGAGACTTACATTGCTCATACCTTCCTTACTTGGGGATCTGTTATTTCCTTCCTAACACCCAATTCTTCTTTTTTCCCCAAACTGGCTACTTTATCACTTCAGATATTACCTGCCCTCATCAGAGCAACAGTGAAGCAGGGATGTGCCTCTCCTAGCCATGCTGGGCATAACAAGACTGCAAATAAACTACTTCCAGCTAAGCCCCTACCACTGAAATGCTGTATTGGTGGAGTCAGTATCCAATTTACACACAATTCTGAGTCTTTGCAATTCACCTGAAACTTTGAAAATATAGCTCTGCTAGCATAATTCTGAGCTGTCTAGCTGTCAGGTGGGGCTGGGACCATAGCTCTGCCTTGCTTAGGATTCAAAGGAAGCCTTCAAGATCTGCTCAAATTGTATGAAATTCATTACCAATCCAGGGTAAAAACAACTTTTCCCATGCTGCATGGGCAGGGAGCTGAATGCTGCAGACCAGACTCCAGCCCTACAGCTGAGGCTTTAACTCCTGTGCAGCCTGTGCATGCCTGTGAGGTGTTCTAGGGCTTCTCTCCGCTCCCTGTGAGACGCCGTGCATGGTACAAGAGCTTAGACCACACAATCACACAGATGCCATGAGTCACAGGAAGAGGAAACACCATGGTCCTACTTGTTTGCCTCGTTTTCCAGGTCTTCCTATCGGTCCTCTGTGTCCTGGTACTCCAGACTGTCCCTTGGGGCCCATCTCTCCCTTGGTGGTTGCAGAGGGAAGGAAGCAGGAGTTAAGCACATGGTTATACCTGCCTTGAACAAGACAGCAGGTGCACGTTGTTTTCATTCACATGATTCCTCTAGATAATGCTGGCACAGTTTCATTCTTAGAAATCCAAAATGATAATAAAATATTTTAAAACAAATGTAAAGTAAAAAAAAAAGCTCATACAATTTACCCACATACCCCAGAAAAATCCTTTCCTAAGGAAGAGGCCACATGAGATCAGAAACACACTTAGAGACCTGGGGAGCTCAAGGCTGGGAAAGATCTCTGACCCCCAATATCTTGCTTTGCTGTTAAAATGTATGAGTGATGAAAATAATTAGGGAAAGGAAGGTGAATTCACTCATCTTCTAATCTCTCTAGAAGCAACTATTAACTCCTTTTCTAATTTCAGGGACATGATTTATGTCATAAAATGATCCACCTTTGGGTTTTCCATAAGCCAGCACCTGAATTTTGATTGTTTTTCAAGTGCAGAATAATGATGACTTAAAAACTGGTCAGGTTTATCACTGCTATATACAGTAGTGCCATTTTGTTTCAGAGTATCAAGAAGGAAGTATTTATTAGGTTCAAGTGAATAAAACCCTAGAAATTAGGGCAGTTAAACAGGAGGAAATTATGACTAAAGAAACAATCTGGGGAAAAAAGAGAAACAACACCAAAGGGCTGAATCTGAGTTTTCTCTTAAGCTAAAAAGCTTAAAGAATTTGATCAAGTCCAGGCAGTGCTGGTCACCGAGGCAAGTAAGAACTTCAATGTCTTACACCTCCAGGAAGTCCCTGAATCTACTCTGACCCTGTCTCAGCATTTAACACAACTCCCCAACATATCACACCCACTTACTTTTTGTCCCAGCATTCCAGGGAAGCCTATTTCTCCCTACAAAGTCAAAAGAGAAAAATAATCAGAAAATGTGTAGTGATCTTTGACAAAGCAGCACCTTCCTTGGAAGGAAGAAAACAAATGCCATGTGTGGCTATTGGTTAAACACCCCTGCACTGACTCAGCACTGCAGGTAATGCAGTAGGTGGAGATTTATAAGCAAAATTTTCCTATAAAGCTCCTTGTATGGTGCCATTACTTCTCTGTCTGATCCCCTGCTGCCAGTTTCTGTTTCTCTGGCAAAATCATCCCGATTGATCTCTTGTCTACGGGCAGCTCTGCTACCTGGACAACTCCCAAAGCCTGCCTCTGGGAATGGCATTTCTCCATTTGCACCAAAAGCAGTTTACTTTTCCTTTCTTAGTTGAAGGAGCCCCCAAGCCACAAATCTCTCTCCCTCCTCCCCTCCCAGTATTATCATATTACAGCTGAAAGCATTTTGGGAAGCTGCCGTGGTTCTGGGCTGCACAGCCCAGGAGGGGCTGGGGTGACCTCCAGGGAAATCCTCCTGTGACTCCTCAACCCCCCTGAGCACTGGGCTAGGGGCACATGGACATGGAGCTGCCCCACCACCCTCACAGCAGATGGGACCACTGCTCTCCCTCACCACTCCTGCCCTCTCTGGAAGATGCTTCCAGGCTTTTTCCTCCATGGCCCTCCTGTTTTTCCCTGTCAGAAGCACATTGAATCATCAGATGCACATTCACAGTCATCTGGAAAAGAAAATTACCGGGTCTCCTTTGACTCCTTTGTCGCCTCTGTCACCCCTGGATCCCTGAAGAGAGATAACAGGGGAACAACAGCCTAATTACTAGCATTTCATGAAGAAGCAAAAAAATATTTTTCCTACACAATGCGTTATTGAAGTCAACAGAATACAGTAATATCTCCAGAGTGAGGGATATGCTTCATTACTGATACTATAATAGAATTGATGCTAAGGACTGTAGGAAAAGGGACTCATTCTCCCTAGATAATTACTTTAAATACATGCTTTCCTGGACATAATACTTTTAAATTTGGGGTGTTTTTTTCCCCAGTTGGCTTCTTTCCCCAGTTCAGGTCCCACTGTAAGATCCTAGAGTACAAAGTGTCTCAGTGCCAAAGCGTGTGTCACCTAACTAAACCAGACCAACAACTGAGGATTATTTTACCCATGCTGCAGATGGGAAACCTGTTGTGAGTTTTGCTGTAGCAACTTGCTCACGAGGATACAGGGTGTAAAACTCACTTCTTCAGCACCCCAGCCCAAGCCACAAGACTGTGCTCCTTCTCAATATGCATTTTCTTTTCTCAGTGGGACTTTTAGACTTCATCAAAATTCAACCTCATTTCTATAGTTAGATTTTTTAAAAATGTGTTTCCAAATGTTAAATTATACGTTATTCTGTTGTCACACTGACCTTTTCTCCTCTAGTTCCAGGAAAACCCTAAAGGGAATGATAGATATTTTAATGCTTCTCGCTTTCAAGATCACCCAAGAAGCCGGACTTTCAAACTTTGAAGTGAAGAAAAAGAACGAAGCACAAATAATTAATTGCATCAACACGTAAATGCAAATGAATATTTACAGCTCCTAAAATTGCACTGAAACAGAACTGTGAAATATGAATTAAAGGCAAGACAACTCAGCCCAAAAGCCATTATGAAAAAGCCAGGTAAAGCCAGCAGCTTTGATTATGCTTTGAAATTGAAACAAGAGAAATAAATCGTAACTGAGAGTAAAAAAAGCATTAGATGACACAATTAATAATCTAAAAAAAATTTAACAATAATCTTCCTCTTCTGTTTGTTTGTTTGTTGTTTTTTCCCCGCACAGAACATACTTAAGTTATACTTAAGTAATCTAGTGTGATCATTAACATAAAACTGAGTTTCCCTTAAAGAAACCTAGAATAAACAAAGGTGTTCAGTTCTTCTTTCCAATCTTTTATTTGAACAAACTGATGGCATAGTTCATTTCAACTGTCAGTACATATGCCTAGTTCTAGTAGGGGACCAAAATGATCTCCACAATCTTATGAGGTGGGTGGAAAACATTGCAGACATGATTTAATGCTGCAGATATGCTTAAGAACTCCATTTTTTCTAGTGGGATACAATTATACCTGAGCTTGCTTTTAAAATAAATTACAAAAATTTATACCAAAGCATTTTTATGAAAAGCCAAAAATGCAGCCAAGCCCAAACACGCAACATAACCTTGCTTGATGTAGAACATATTTTTTATCTATATTAGAAACATATATCTTGATAAGTGCTTTCCAGAAAATTTGTGAGGGAAGCAGCTGTCAGCAGAGCATTAGAAACCAATGTCTGAAAATGCAGTGTTTGGTCAACAAACCTTGGAGCCCATTGGTCCTCTTGTACCTGGCAATCCCATCACACCCAACTCTCCCTTTTCACCCTAAAGGGTTCAATAAAGAGAGTTATTGCATGAGGCTCTCCGATGAGGTCATATTTGAATGTCTGACAGTTCAGGGGTTCAGATTTTATGTCAAATAGTCAAGCCTGACCTTGGTGTAGCTTTGTGGACAGGGGTTTATATTGCAATTGTATTCTGCCTGAGCCCTCACACGTTATCTTACTCTTCTGTTTGCATTTTCTTGTGTGGGTAACTTTTGCTTCAGTTTTCCCAGATGTTATTAAAGGACATGCAAGCAAACCACCACCAGCAGTGCATCCTTTTCTGCATGAAGGTGCATTGTCCCTACTCAGCATCACCTCCACTGAGCTGCAGAAAAGAAAGGCATTTTGCTGCATGCCTCACAGCTTGTGGAGGCAGAGTGACTGCTTTTATTGTAGTTCTGAGGCACCATGTGCTGAACAGTCATTTGGAGCCAGTAAATCATGAAAAAGTTTTACAATCACTTCTCTGGCTGCTGTCAGCTAATTATATCTAGTGTGAAATACAGAGTAGACCCCCAGACATGCAGCAGTGCTACCAGCAGAACACATTTGGCTCTTACTCTCCTTTGGCTTTTCACTGTCCAAGAAATGGAGAGGATTTTCCCATTGGCTGCTGCCCCTGCAGAAGTTCAGACAAAACTTGAAAGAATGAGAAATAAGGACTGAAGAAAGGCAGTGTCAAAGAAAGAGAAGACAAGAAGACCCAGCTGAAGAAATGGCAAATATCCACAGAGGTGGATATCAGTTAAAAAACCTGAAACAGCAGCTCACTGGAGATTTACAGCAAGATGGGGATGCAGCAAATAACTATGGTGAATAAGAATATTGTAAGTTGGTGAAGATCAGAGATGGGGAGAAAGGAAAGAGAGACACAACCAAACTGAAATGATCACAAAGATCTTCTGCACTGTATTCAACTGGAGCCTTCACTAACAGGGAGGATAATAGAATTTATAAAGACCAGAAGAAATGAAACTGTGAACCTACCTAAAAACCAGAGGAGATCAGTATCAGAAGAGACAATAAAAGCAGAAGAATCGTCATCAAACAGCAAGTAGGACTTGCAGTTAAAGTATAGGAAAAAGTATTACTACTGAGTATGAGGGATGCTTCTAGGAGTGTGATGAACAAGCACAGTAATAGACTAATGAGACAAAGGAGATTAATCAAAATCAGGAAGACTACATAAATAAAACTAATGCCTATACAAGGAGAAGACTGAATGTATGAGATTTCTGTCTGCTTTGCTCTCTTCCTTCACCAAGACTATGAAGGAAGGAGTTGATTGAACCTTTCCTCTGCCCTCACTGCTCCTGCTGTGGGAAATCATAGCACACAATGTGTTTGTGGGGGGAACCATTTCCCATCTCCCAGTTCAAAGTGAACATTGATTTCTTTTAAGTACATACTCTCTTGCTGCTTGCCTACATTGCCACATACTATAATATGATGTTCTTCATCTAACATGGCTGTGAAGATCTTGAAAGTCTGCTTTCCAGATGTGGCTTGAATTCACAAGTCACCTTCTACTCTTCTTGCAGTATCAAGAGCTAATGCATCACATCCTCTGAGGTGGGGGCATCAACCCTTATAGAGAAAATGAAGTCAAAGATTTACCAGAAAAAGCAGCTCTGAACTAGGCATTGTGTGCAGTCCTTTAGCCTAATGCATTCTGGACTAAAGAAAAGCAAGCTGTCTCAAAAGTCCCAGTAGAAGCTCCATGAATCACAGCTCCTATGAAGAGCTGTTACACCTTTTGCATAAGCCAGTACTTACTGAAGGACTATCCTGAAGCTTTTTTTATGCATTTAACAAATGCAGATGAAGCAGCCACTTTGCAGTAGCAAAGCAGATCCTGTCATTTCTTCTGCCGTTGGTTAATAAAAATAACAGGAATTAATGTTTGTTTGTATGGGGATGAACTTAAAAGATGTGAGCAGCCATTCTCATGGATTGTCATCTCTTTCCCTTTTTATCAGCCTGTTATTTTCCCTCTGATCACATGAGCTCACAATACATCTTCAGGTGAAGGGATCCTCATAAAGAATGGTCATAACGATGGCGATCAGTTTAGAAACACTGATCCGTGTGATTGTGAGACACCAGTGATACATCAGTGAGTCCTCATTGTATTAATTTTCAATTTCCCTTTGACATGTTTAATCCACATAAGAAGTGCTACAAGGTCTGGACTGAGGGTGGAGTAACCTAACCCCAGACTTTGCAGAGCGGTGTAAGAAAGGAGACAAGCACAGAGTGTCCTTGCACTGCTACAGCTTCCCAGCCTCCTGCGAGTAGCTGTTTAGAGATTTCCCAAGACAACTCTTCTGTTCAGATTGTGATGTTGAACAGTTTGTTCCATGTGAATTTTAGTCTTACCTTCGGTCCCACAGGCCCAGGCCATCCTACCGGTCCTGGCATCCCAGGGACACCCGGGGGACCTGGTCTGCCCTTGAACGGAAAACATTGATTACAAGGATTCATAAAAACACCATTCCTACACAGATCACTACTGCAGACAGGGGATAAAATGTCCTATGTGTACTTACATCCATACAAATCTAGTTTATGTTGAGAGCAGAACCAAATCTTTAACTATTCCTGTTACTATGGTCCTGAGCATTCCTACATTGCTAGCTATAATTTCTCTTTATTAATTACTATATGACTAGCAATAACTACATATGTACATACAGCTATTTAGCAGTTTTAATTGCTGCTTGTAAATCACTCTTTGAATATCTCCTAAAATGCTGCAGATTAATGCTCTTGCACTGCATTACAGTGCTTGACAATACGATCTCAGAAATGTCATCATGACATTCAGGGCCAAGAGTGAACTCTCATGGGCCAGACAGCTTTTACCAAGAGTTGTACAGTTTTATTTCCAACCTGAGTGACTTCTCTTTCAGAACCTACTTGTATTTGTCAGAAGAGTAAGTGCTGATCTACTGTGTTTAAAGTTTAGCACTTCTTTGTAGGTTGGTGTGTTACTCTCTCAAAGACATCGCTGTTTTGAACCCTTGAATTTATATTAATAATATTTTTGTTTACTGTAGGGCATTTGAAAATAGATTAAAGAAAATTACCTCTTCTGTTTATGTGTTTTATATTTATTTGAATTACTGATTGGTAGCTGGTGTCAAAATCCTTGGTATATTATTAGAAAGGTGTCAAAATCCTTGGTATATTATTAGAAGGGTACTTCTTTTCCTAGTTAGTGACCACCCCCTGCATATCTCTGATTTCATCCTGCATTTCTGTCTTCTTTAAAGTTAATTACATTAAATGGATGTACTTAGTGACTGAGATAACATATTCTGTTTCATCACATGTAGGGGCACATATTTTTGGCAATATATCACGGTTCATATGTCACCAAGCATAGGATTGTAGTCAGCATATTGCATTGGTGCCAGAGCTCTGGAAGGGTAATCATTAATGGTTGTTCCTCCTTCAGGAGTATGTGGCTGAGCTTTTGTTTAGACTTTGGAGGAGTAAAAAGTTTGATTTTGCTTTGGGGGTTTTTTGGTACATCTTTTATAATAACTCCCATAATCTGCTTCTCATTGTCTACATAGACACTTCAGGTAATGTCCCACTCTTCAGCTTCTCTCTGTGCTTTTACTCAGGGAATTTGTCAAATTCAAGCCAGCTGGAGCAGCTCTCCAGCCCTGCATTGGAAGGTCCCTATCATCCACTCTGGGTGCCAGTGAGAGAAGCACTAACAGGCTAAACTTCAATATTAGCTAAATTTTATTGAACTGTTGTCTGCACCCCTCTCTGGCAGCTGCTGTTAAATATTAGATTAATTTCTGAGACAGCACCTTTGTTCATACCTTTCTTCCAGGCCTGCCAATCTCCCCCTGCCAGAGAAAGGAATATGTCAGTCTTGTAGGCACCACATGAAGCACAGTGGCTCTTAAGTCAATGCATCAACACATTTCTATTGAAAAACAAACAAACAAGCGAACTTACAACCCCCTCCCCAAACAAACAAATACCACCAAACAAAACACTGTGAATATCTTCCTGTTCAAGACTGTGCTTACAGAGGTAAAATGGGAAGAATTACTGCATCAGAGCTCCTTGGTCTTTCCTGTGTTCTCAGCCATAAATCTACAGTCAACTCCTTGTATAACAAATCACACATGATGATGCTCTTTAGGGATCATTATGGAACAAATCTTTGCACATCTGAAAACCAAATTTAACATATAGGCCAGCTTTAATACCTGAGCTGTCCCATACAATTCTCACTGCATGGGAGGGCTCCTCACATCCTCCCAGAGGGACAGGGAGCTCAAAGGCCTTTGGGTCAGCAAGATTGCTGACTTTTGCACCTGAGAGGCTGGTGCATCCAAAGCATACCCTAAACAGAGGTCACAAAAGAAGACATAAAATGTATTTCAAGACTGAAAATGAACACAGAAAGACTAAGTTTTACACTATAGTTTCAAGCAATTCATAGCTTTACATTCAAATTAAAGCTAAACCCTTCATTCGTAAGGCCCACCATTCACCAAACAGACAAAGAAAAAAGTGAACACCCTCCCCTGCTTCTTTGCTCCTCAAAACCACATCAAACTCCATAACAACAGAAACTTACTTTCTCTCCTTTTGGTCCCATTATACCAGGAATTCCTTGTGGACCCTAGGGAGGAACATGAATGCTATTATTAAAGTGCATTAGTGAGGTGCTTGTGTTCCATCAGCCCCAGACCCTGTATGTGCCTCCTGGCACCCAAGGTGTTGGGTGTTGTGTTTGAATGTGGCCTCCAAACACCAGGTCTGTGCCACTGCTGAACAGCAGGATGGAGAGTTGGACTGACATGGGAAGGGCAGGGCAACCTCATAAATGAGGAGAACCTGCAAGAAAAACAAGCCTGGGGCAAATGAAAGATGAGAAGTTATCAGAGTCCTGAAGAATTAGCAGCCAGGACATGGAGACACCACATCAGCTGGCAAAAGAAATCAGCCCAAAGGGTGGTAGGGGAAGTAGCATAAAACATGTGGGATGGGCTCTGCAGGATGGGATGGACATGGAAGATTGCCACCATTTCTGAATTCTGAAAATGTTTCTTTCTGTCAAACAAGGCTGATTCTTCTTTCAGGAGACTTCTTAATCCAGGGAGACCCTGAACACCTTTCTCAGAAAAAAACCACCAGAAAACAGTTTTGTTCCTAGAAGACTTTGGTTCACAGATCACCTTTTACTTTTAAATGACTAAGGAAAAGAATCCCATGAGCCTGCATCAGAGAAGCATTAGATTCACTGTAAAAATCACTCACTGCAGGTTTGGATCCTGCCTGTCTAATACTGTCCAAGATGTGATCAAATTGTACATGAATAGGAGGAAAATCTAGCTTCGGACACAAATTACTCCAACTGTTTTAGTCAGTAGAGTTATTTTAGGTTTTCAGTAGGGAAAATCAATGCACCCTATTAGAGTCAGAACCAAATTTTATCTTATTTATTTCTTTTTACCTTAGGATACACATGGGAGGAATTACACTCGAAGTTATACCGTTGCAAATCTGATTCTCCTTCTTACGAAAATTTATTAAAATTCAGCTATGAGTCAACAGTATGAGCTTTTGCAACTCCTCTGAAAGCCATGCAAGTTACAGAAGAATTCAGAAGTAATTACTAGATGTCTCTTTGTAATGGTAGTATTTCTTTGCAGGTGGCCATTGTCACAAAAGTATTTCCCAAAAGACTGCTGGTTCTAACATTGTCCCTGTGCAAAGCACAGTCCTGTAATTTGTAATTAAAAATTCCAAAGCCATGTTATACCCATCCTACTGTCTGCTGTTATGATAAAACCTGCCAGCCTGCTCTATTTAAAAATGTTCTTGGAGGCATCATAGGTCATTTGGTAGCAAGATTAATATTATTTATAGCAATGGACTTTGTAGAACAATGTAATTAAAATTACTTTCTTGCAATTTAAGTCAGAGAGACTATCAAGAGGATTTTTTTTAAAGACAGTCTAGCAAAGACTGAAATAACAAGTGTTTTTTTCATATGAAAAGCAACTCTGGATCATGGCCAATCACACTGCAAGGCTGTTTCATAATGCAGAGAAGGCTTTCTTCAAGACAGAACAAGGCAAACACTAGGCATCACTTCTGACCACACTTTTCCACTCTCATGAGCTAAATGAATCTTCCTCACTCTGCATCTCAGCAAAGACAAAATGGCAAAACAATAAAGACAAAGTTCATGGAGAGTTGTAACTAGGTGATCTCTAAAGTCTTTTCCAAACCAAACCATTCTATGATTCTATAAAAAGAATTTGTGGCTTTCACCTTGACACTTCTAGACTACCCAATTATCTTCTGAAGTACACACTTATAAATAATTATAGCTAAGCTTTTTGCCTCATAACTGAGCCTTTACTTTGTCCATACTTTTTAAATAGTGTTTGGGTGCTTGTGACACATCTGTGATTTTTGATGGGTACTGCCCACTGTAAAACTCCACAAAAATAAAGGGTGAACTTGAAATAGAATGAAGTGTTTAAGGAAGGGATGAGAACATAGGGTAAGAAGCCTACATGATTTATGCAAAGTCATATCAAAATGAAATTAAGCCAGAGCTTGGCATGCTTATTGGGTGGTAAATAGCGTTTTCACATGTTTCACAGCTTTGTAAGGACTTTGGAGTAAGTGAGAGAATGACATGGTTTTGTCACACATGCATCACTCACCTGGGGGCCAGGAGGCCCTGCAGAACAGAGTGATTCAGGCAGAGAGGAAGCCTGTATTATCTGGAGCTCATGACACAACTCTTCCATATCCAGCTTCTATGAAACATCAAACATATGAGTGAATATGCAGCCACACGTAGCCTGTTGGAGAAATGCATAAAAATCCAGCCACCGTACACTACAGCCTCAAAAGAGTTTCTTTGCTCCCTTTTAGAGAAGTCTGGGGCTTGTCACAAGGTTATCTTCATGGATGCTTGAACATTATCACTTCGGCATAACCTCCTGCCCCATGCTTCCTTCCCCTTCACCTCTTCCTCCTCCTCCTCTCACAGAGGCACATCACAGCCAGGCTGCCCCTCTGAGCCAGCGTGGGACCCTGGCCTATTCTTAGACCTGACCCTGCCCTCTCTGTCCCACTTTGCCAGCAGCAGCTCCTCTCCAGGAATAGCATCTTTACTCTAATAATAGAGACTTCACTCAGGGAGGGCACAGGCAGCGTGAACTTCGCTCCAGAAGATCCTACCCTGGAGGCATTCATTCACTGCAGATCACAGACAGTGCCTTAAATGATCAATGGATGTCTGATCTTTTGACTTCAATATTAAGCTTTCATGAATGAAATGCCTTATTCATGTCCTGTGACAAAAGTGATCTCCCCAGGAAGCACAGATGAACGCTGAGTCAGAAATGCTGGACCAAACAACTGATCTTCAGCTTCCAAGAGAAAGGCCATTTTCCAGCAAAGCTCTGACTACTGGCTCTGAAGAACAAACTGCTCACAGTTTAATTCACATGGCTCCCATCCTGCTTGTGACTGCTGATTTTCATATCATGTTTTTATGGGGAGATGGTGTGAAGGGTGATTTTAGGCTCAGATTACTCTCTAAGCTGCTTGCAGAAATCTCAGGGATCCCGGTCCCAGTCTCATTTCTCATTGAAGGAGTACACAACATTCCTAAAGAGATCTTGTCTTTGGATCTCCTTTCTGTGGAAATCAAGGCACAGGCAGGGGAGGTGACAAGGAAGGCAAAGGCAAGTATATTTTGGTCTGGAGAGAACAGCACCCTGAGTTCAATCCTGATCAATCAGAAGCCAATGGAGGATTTTACACTGTTCTTTTTCTTGGGTTACTTCTTGCCTGACATCTAACTAATTGTTATTTACAGAACACTAGCAATAATTGCAGTGTTTGTGTATGGTAAATGAATATTAAAATTAAGGGATAGGAATGACTGAGTAGTTAGAAAAATTCTTTATGCTGGGTGGAGAATATGTTGTAGTTAGCAGAACCTGCAGTAAGAGTACTTGGGCAAATTGCCATGTCATATTCCCATTGTATCCTGCACATGCTTATGTCAGCATGTGTGTATGGACATATATCACACACAGCAGGTTTGTGCATAGGTGTGTGAGTGAAAACTGCACACCAGCATCTCAAACACATATGTGTTTCTGCATTTCCAAACCAAAGGGGATACGTTAGGAGGGGATAGATAGATAGCTAGATAGCTAGCTAGCTAGCTAGATAGATAGATAGATAGGAGGATTTTAGGACCTTCATTTCACCTACTAGGTAAGGCAAATGTGATGCAGAACAGGACCAATACATATACCCTGAAATCATTGTGCAAGATGGAAAATTGCCTTTCTCTCCTTACTGGTTTACTGCATTGCCATTTCCTCTGGTTCAGAATTGCCTACTCTAAGAAGGTTTCAAAATAGAGTAAGGAAAATATTTTAAGTTAATTGAATTAACTGCAGGAACAAATCCAGCCTCATTTCATTCCTTGATCCATTTGATATTTACTTCAAGCCCCAGACTGGAATGCTGTGTGATTGTCCTCACAGAGCCACATCAGCACAGCCAGGTAGGTTTGCTGAGTGACACCATGAAGCAGTGCTTGAGAGGATGCTTCATTCTTTGCCATTAAAACTCATGTAAAAGAAATAAAAGCCACACTTACAGTGCTCCAGCTGTGCCTGAAGTATGGTGGTGGGAACAGGGGTGGTGGAGGAGGGCCAAGGAGGCAGCATGCTCTGCAGTTGAGCTGCTTCTTCTGTTCCAAACAAGGGAGATCTGTTCAATACAAACACTCATCTGTTGTCTTGAACAGCACAATAGTTTCTTACAGAATAAGAGAAGTTGCCATTTCGCAGTATTGCCCTACATCCTGTATGCATTGATTACAGTGCTGTAATCCAAGCAGGGATTTAAGAAACCTGGTGGACCCTTCAGTCTCTAAGTTCCTTCTTGTACCTAAGACTATGCAGAGTTCTAAGCTCTAAATGTGGCTCTGACACAGGCAAAATCTCGAAAATTCCAGACTGGTGACATTAGAAAATGAATCAAACATTTATTGTTTTCTCTACCCTCTGTTCCAAAAGTCTGTTACAAAAAGCATCTTCTGGTCCCTGTTAGAGCCCACTTGCCACCAGGAAAGCACTCAGTGCTGTTGGCCATCACCTTCCCTGTGAACTGAATCACTTTAGGCACTTCTATGATAAGTGGGAAGTGCGAAGCTGTTCCACAACACATTTACTTGCATTTCCTCTGGAACTGCAACCAGGTTGCCATATTTCTGATTTGTGCATAATCTCTGAGAATAAATACCCCACAGCCCAAACTCAGCTGATAGCTTTGCCACTGACCTCAGTTGTGTTTGGCATTGTATTTAATGTTTTCTGAGAGGTAAACTTCCATCAAAATATAACAAGCTGTGACCAAAGTTCACAAAGGAAGATACTAAGATGGTGCATTTATACACTGTATTTTTTCCCTGAATCTTATTTACTTATTGGGAAATACATCTCTGATCAGAGAAAGAGCCTTCTTCAAAGGTTTTTCCAAGGATAGCAAATATTTATTTATGCCTGTTGGTTTCTTCCTCTAGCTAGTGGCAGCTGGAATGGGTGTCTGTGAATTGAAGGGTGGCAGGGAGCCAAGAAGAAAAGCCTATGGTGAAGTATCTGGTATTAATAGAAAATCTCTAAATTAAGTTTTCCAGGAAGACAAACCTGATGAAATTGCTAGATTTGTGTGCAAATCAATTGCAGTCTGGATATTAGTCACAACCTCAAGGTAAGGGAAGAACAGTTACTTGTAGTTTTTCAAATGTCTCAGAAAATATATTACCTCAGTTCCACCATCCCATGTTAATGGGGACAGCATTTTCTCAGTCCTGATGCACAGAAAAGAGCTGCCCAGAGGAGTGGGATTCACCAGCATTCAGGGGTAGTTTGTGTCATCCAGATTTTTTTCTCTACTAAAACACTGTTTGTGATGATACCTCTGAGACCTGAGTCAATTGAATTTTGGGTCCATAATGAAGACTTTTTCTCAGCTTTTCCTCACAAGTCTGAAACTCAGTCAAAAACTTAATTTAAGAGAAAGGCGGAAGATTTATTAAAAAATAGGTATATTGTTTAATTTAAAGCTTTAAATACATACTGAAAATGCCAATGCCCTTCAAAATGTAACAGAGGTGTGAGTAACCTGTCTCCAGCACTTACATGTAATAAAATACAAAGATGTGAAGAGTTAGGTTTTATATTGGCTTAACCTGAATTCAGTCACTCTTATGCAGCTGTAAACAAGTTTTTCAATTTTTGACATGCAACTTCTGTGGTTGTCTGAGTTTCAGGATTTTATTTGAACATACTGCATTGGGACAAAATAGCACAGTATGAAGGTAATGGACAGCTTGTAATTTAACAGGGTATAAAGTGTGATTATTACTTTATTTTAGGCCACATTCCAATATAATCTTTCTTAGTATCACCTCATTTCATTTTCTGCAGAAAAAGGTTTACATTACTCCAGTTAAAAAAAAAGTGTCGTTCTTTAAATATTTTGCAAATATAAGATTAAATATTAGATGTACATCTATGGTTCTAATATGATACTTATCATGTCCTCATGAGTAAATTCCAGTCCTGGATTATAAAAAATTTGGATTTTCCTTTTTAGAAGAAAAGCCTGAAAATCTGTGGAACAGCTTTATAGTGATAAACACTATACCTAAGTGAGATGGAAGAAAAAAAGCTCCTGATTTCAGTCTTTATCAACTTTTGCTGCTGTAACACAAGTTAGGTTGAAGCCCACCCTGGGTTTGCTGGTATGAATAGTGCTAGCATGTACTGATTTTAATGAGGAGACAAGCAAAATCTAACTTAACAGTAATAGATACTATAGATATTATTAGATACTATTACTAATAGATGCTATTACTATAGATAGGTACTAAATTCTAATAGACACTATTATTATATACCAAGTAATTATATACCATTAATAGTAAAGATATTGCTATATAGGACAGGTATCAATTATGTAATGACTTGGGTAGTTAATATTTCAGGGGCTCCATCAGTAACCCTGGCTATGCTCTGGAAGGTGCATTTGTCAAGCAAATATTTCATAAGAGACTGATTCTAGACCCAAGAACCTTCCCCACTCAGGTATGACAGGTGATATGATGGCAGAAGGAGCAAAAAACCCAAATTATTCACAAAGGGACTGCAGGTAGGACTGCTATAACCTGATCTTCCAGTAAGGACCACATTCTTTTGGTATGGATTTTGTCAGTAATTGCAATAGGTCCAAGATGTGTAACTATTACAGTATTGCCTTGATTTATATCACAAAAGGTTACCTTGGCAGGCTTACACTCTCTCTGCAAATGCAATGCATATTTTTAGGCTCCAGGTTAGCTTTGTTTGCTAAACACAGCTTCAGAATACTCCAGTCCCCATCAGTGGAAAAAATCCCAGCCCAAGAATAGGACTGTCATAGTTTTCTGTGAAATATGAAGACCCTGCCTACACAGAGCATGCCTTAACATATCTCATATGGAAGCTGCTCTTTCAACAACTTCAATGCCAAAGAACAGATTCAATAAGAAAAAAAAAAAGACAAAATGAAAAAATCCTTTTAGGACTTGTCCAAGAGGCAGTTGTTTTCAAAGAACATAAAAATGAAAATAATCACCTTTGAAATAGAATGTATTTACATTCTCAGGTTATTTTTATCATCAAGGCTATAAGCTAATCCAGTTTGAGAAAGTGACTTTATAAATCCATGGATATACTGCCAATGGTAGCTTCAGAAAACAACATACTTTAGATAAAGTGGGATGTTTCCTTTTGCTCCTGCAGATTTCTTGTGACCACAGCTGGAATTTGGGAGCTCTTACTCAAGATGGTACAACACAGAGCCAGAGAGAAGCCTTCACCCAAGCTGAGTCCCCTGGAGAGGGGCTCATAGGAGGTCTGTGAGGCCTCCTAGGGCAGATCCTAGAGGAATCTTCAACCCCACAGCTGCAACAGAAATACCAGAGATATTCTGCCCTGGATTCAAGCCAGATTTACAAGATTTCATTGAAAAAAATCGTAAGTAAACCATGAAAGTGACTTTCATCCTAAAATCACAAAGCTGTAGGCTGAACGCCGGGAGGAAAGGACAAGAAAGGAAAAGGATACTTAACATGTGTTTCCCTTCCTATTTATGACCACATTGATCCAGCAAGCCCCGACAGGAAGCCGAGCTCTTATCCAAAGTCTTCTCAGCCTGCCAGCAGGGCTGGGGCTTGCCCAGCTTGTGACAGGCAGGACTCTGCTGGATGGAGCCCTCTGACGGCTGACACCCATCACAGATGCTTCCCCCACTCGGGTGGCACTCGGAATTAATAATAAACCAGCCAGTTAATGAATGTGGGCTTGTCCAGCTGAAACTGAGCCTTTCATCTGCTTTGTTGTCATTCATTCAGGCTCCTCTCAGCCTCCTTGCAAGGACAACAGGCTGCAGCCACCCAGCTCCAGTCTGCACATCTACTGCAAGCAGCTAGGGCACATTTTCCTCTTTAGTTAGGAAAGTTTAAGAGCCTTTATTAAGTTAAAGGTGCCTTTATTTACAGAGCAGATGCAAGTATTAAGGTCTCCTTCAAAATGCCAAAAATAAGTGCCAGCATTACCACTGTATGCTTCTTTAAAGTGTGTTTTATGAAACTTTTTGTCCCAAAGTGTGCTTTAAGGACATATAAGCAGAGATGAGAATACAGCTTGTGTTTGGAGCTGGGTTGAACAGTCAAGTTAGTGAATTTTCTGCATCTCTTAGTACATTTTTGAACTTGAACCTTATAGTTAATGGCTTCAATACATCCTTTCCTACAAACCAGATTAAATATGCCAAAGAAATATATCAAGTTTAGGTAATGGTGTCTGTGTGGAGGAGGTGGTGACCCATGAAATTCCCATGGGAGTTACAAGATGAGACACAGAGCTGCAGCTCTCCCCTGCTACTAGTTTCCTTTTGCTTAAGATGGGCTTCAGACTCTTTAAGAAACAGAACAAAGCAGATCAGAAAAGATTTCAATTAATTTTAGGAAATAAAGAAATCCAGATGAAACCTTGCAAGTTTTTTTAACATCTTTAGCCTGAAAAAGACCACTAAATTCTAAAAGTTAATCTAGCACAGCCAAGAAAATCTCATAAAAATTTGAAAGTGCTCCATTTTTAATCTGTGAAGAACCACAGGCTGTGGCAGCAGTACTTTACCAGCTGATGCACACTCAGAAACTGTCATAAATAAATGAATAAATGTCTTTAAAAATCAGTCAGTGTTCCCAAAGCTTGACAATAGCATGATCCCTGGCACGCTGCCTGGACAGTGGGTCTGGATATTCACCTGGCCACAGGAGCAAGGATGCTCTGTCCTCCATCCCCACCTAACATTTAGCCCACGTCTCTCAGCAGCTCTGGCCGCCTGGCTGGGGAGCAAGGAGCAGCTGCATCTGTGAGGTCAGCCCTAAAAAACACTGCAGACATGGCAAGATGTGGGAGAGCAAAGGGGCCTGTGGGATTTTTAGGCAAAGGAAAGGCCTTTTACTCCCTGTATGTAAACGTTTCAGATCTATTGATCTGTGTGTATGTGCATGTATGAGGACAACACTTATGCCGGAAGATTATACACTGTTCTCTCAGACTGATTGCAGAAGGAAAATTCTGAGATCAGTACAGGGAGAGAGAGAGGAGGATCTGCTTGTGTTGGCTCTGCATTCTGTTTCACAAAACAATGAAAAATCCCAGTAAAATCTAATGGGTGTAACACTTCAGTAGGTTGTAAAACGGGTTTGTAAAATAAACCCGTGTCTTATAAATCCCATGACAGGGCTATTTCGTGCAATTTTCCTTCTATTTCACTTGCAGAGCTCCAGAGCTCTAGACACTGCTAAACAATGTTGACAATTCTATGAACTCCCCATCAGTGCATGGGAAGCTGAGACACAGGGAAGTTAAGCAAGTCCCCTAAATCCAGGGATAACTCAATTACAGTATCAGAAACAGACTTCCAGTCTGGTGAATTACAATATCTCATCTCAATCATTTTATGAACCAGATCATAAAACTCAACTGCTCATCACACCAGAGCAATAGTATAAATACTCTGACTATTAAAGCCTAAGCATTTACCATCATTTGTAGAAGAGCCTGAAGCCCTAAAGATTAAAGCAGGATGGCTGCTGCGTCAGCCCTGAAAGACTTCTGCGTGTCATTCACTGTCACACAGTCCTCTCCCACTTCGTGTAAGATCAGCAGCAACAAAGCTGAGAGACACCAGTTCCACCCTTCTGCAACTGCAAGATCATAATCTGTCAGTGCTGGCATAGATCAAACATGTACTTGACTTTGATGTTGCTCCACCATATGCTCAGACAGCCCCAGACAATCCGTATGAGACTGTGGGTGTTGCTGTGTGCTCAAAAAGACTTCAGAGAAAAGCCTCTCAATTCTTCTTTGAAAGTTTGTTGCTATCAATTAGATTAATTCCTCATTACTCCCTTGCTGCAAGAGATTCCCAGGCCAGCTGATTTTGTTCTTCTGCCTTTGGCCAAAAAACCCAACTATATTGATTTTGTACTGTAAAAAATTGTTAACTTTGTGGTTTTAAAAAGCTGGTAAAAATACTTTGTTATCACTTCCCTGGGTAAAAGAAAACTGAAATAGTAGCACTGCCTTTACTTGTGTGCAGAAGCCTACATTTATCCATACCCTCTTGCTAGTTCCTGAGGAAAATGGTTAGCCTCTTTTCCCCACAAATGTTTCAGTTCTCCTATACCCATCTTGTCTTCCCAAATGCTCTTTTACCATCTCAGCTGTGTGACTACAGAAAGAGTCTGCACGATTTCCTTTCCATTAAAGGGGTGATTCTTGGGAGAGGAGAAGGGAAGAAATAGAACACCTAGGTTGGGGTCTGTTAATTCCTGTAGAGTTTTTCCTCTCTTGTTTACTTCTGATCTTCCTCAAACAATTCCCCCTAGATTTGAAGGTCTTGCTCTGTACTTTTCTACCTTCTAAGGTGCAGCATGAGACAGATCTCCCAGCTGTGTCCTGGCTGAGTGCTGTACTGCACCACGGCCAATTCTGCAGCCACACATCACCCTAGCACCAGGAGTTAAAGCCTGCAGGGATACAGGGTTTATTGTGACAACAAATGTCCTCCTGTCTAAACACAACTGATACTTTTCTATGGTTTTAACTAAGATTAGCAGTTTCTTTTGCTGCAGTCACACCGCTTCTGTGCTTCTGTGCCAATAGCCCACCCATGGGAAGCCTCAGTGTCTGAGAGGATTGTCAAACACAAGGAGGCTAAAATGTGAAGTCACAGATTGTTCCCTCCCTGTGCAGGGGCTTGGTAATATTGACATACCCACAAATGAACTGTCTGTACTAAAGGCAAAGGCCTACAAGCACCATCTGTCTGCAGCTACATAGGGACTAAGCTGATTTTGCAGCAGTTTGGATTGCTTGTTGGTGGAGCTTCTATCCTTTCAGTGAAAACACCTGATTTTGAAACAGCTTGCTTAGCTGTGCTGGAATTTAAGGCTCCACCTTTCAGTCTGCTCATAACAAAAATCTAGTATTCACCAGCACGTCCAATACCCATGGACTACAGACAGTGCTGTCCTCGTTCATGGCAGTGGTACAGCAGGGACACGCTTGGGCCAGCTGGATCTCCTCGTCAGCTGCGGATCACTTGCAGCTGAGGTTCCCATTTGGGCAATGCTGCCTGTCGGAAGCATTCATAGGTTATAGAAAAACCTCCAGATCAGTTACTGCTTCCTTTGCTGGAAAGCCAAGCAAGCACTGCCTCAGCTCCTGTACTGACTCTGTCCCTGGCAGCTGGAGGACTTCTTCACAACCCAACAAGTGAATGTCATGATATGCAACTTCAACAGCTTTTTACTGAACCCTTTCCCTTCATCTGCATTATCACTGAACCTTTTTTGACAAGGCAAGCACCTTGTCAACCAGTAATGCCATAAACACGTCCGAAGCCTCTTCCTTTTCCTGCATGCAAGACCAGGGCTGTACTTAAGGAGCTTTGCTGCAAACAGGTTCCAGCTCCCACACTAGAGGCAATGTCCTCTTCTGATTTAAATTTACTGCTGCAAGGCAAATGCCCAAGTTCCTGAACTGCCTCTGGGGATCAAATGGGCTCCTACTCACTGGTTTACTGTGAATTTCAGAGCGTCTCTGGGGGACCTTGGCTACTGTGGATGACATCAGTGTTCCCCTTGCCCTTGCTGATGAGAAGGTGGATGCAGGCACAGAGTCATGGACAGGCTGTGCACCAGTGTGGCTGCTCTGCTCTCACCTTACTCAGCACAGGACTTTGTGAGTCCTAAGATGATACTGAGCATCATCTACATTGACCTGAGCAGGACACCCAGTTTGGGATTTTCACAGGTCATAGCTACCAGGGGAGAATATACAGATCAAGTCAAATCAGGTGGGTTTTTTAAACTCTGCTTATTTAAAGATCCCTTTACTTGAAGCAACAGTAACCACACCATACTAGGCTGTTAATTTGCTACCAGTCCAAGCCTTTCCCCAGAGGCTGCTCAGGAACTGTCTTCTTTATCAGCTTAGAAAGGTAGGCACTACACCTTCCTTCTTTTGGCTTATCTTTCCAGCTACCCACTTGGGCTGTGAAAACAGACAATCCCAAGGTTATTTTCTTCTCTGAAGCTGAACAGAGGATCTACTGAAAGAATATTTTGTGTCCCTTTCAGGCTCGTATGAATCACAAACAAGACAAAAAGCTCTCAAACATCCTGCCCCAAGACCTTGGCCAGCTCAGCCCCACAACTAGGTGACTGCCCTCTCATGGCCAGTGATACTTTGCTTTCCTTCTTCTAATGAAGCTGTAGCCTTTGCCAGTGGCTCATTTCCATCAGGAATTTTAATCTAACCACAGCTTTCCTGCTTATGTTTGCTCCATGAGAAACCCACTAATCAGTGGTACCAGGATGCTCAGCACCTCCTGGGCCCATGCTGACTTTACAGAGCAGAGCCAGACTTCCTTCCTTGCTCTGATATTTTTGCTTGCTAGCTATTTTTGCTTTGGGCTATTTTCTCAGCAGGCTGTCAGGCTCTTGAGAGTCTTCAAGCTTTTACTTTTCATCTTGTTTTAAATTCCTTCTGCAACTTTCTTTCTCCTGCAAACACTCTGATAAGTCATTCTCTTGTGATTTTACATAAATAAATATTTACAATTACTCTCTTTAGAAAGAAAATACATCCACCTGACATCCTTGCTGTCCATTATGACAATAGTTAGGGTTCCTGCAGGGAAAAGAAAACAAACCCTGATGGGGTGAGATATTCCTTTTACAGAAAGACAGCCTTGATCCCAATTCCTTCAATGTCAGGAATCATCCCTTGTTTCTGTGTAATTTCTCTCCTGCTGTTTCTCTCACAAATGCACAATGCCCTCTGCCCACAGTGGCTCCCAAGGTCCCTTCTCTGTGCTGCCCAGCCACAGCTGTCACCCCACACAGCTCCTCTTCTCAGCCCACCTTGCCCATCACCACGGCTCCAATGGTGTCAGTCCACAAAAAACCTGAATTCTTTCCTGGCAGCTCTGGCACATGAAATCTGGTTTCAAATATTACACCTTCCTGACTCAAAGAGGATGAACCTAATGCCCAGTGAGATATAATGTTCCTTTTCTTCAGGAAAATAATAGGACAAAGGCAAAGAAAGTGTGAGGAATACTGCCAATAGTGCTCTGGTATCCCATTGAGTTATTTTAAACTGATCCACCATAATATTTCCAAAGGACTGTGAAACAGTGTTGACTGTAGGAGCCAATTGAAGCAAGGGATGCACTTGTGGCATGCATTAAAGGCCAGCAGAAGCACTGAGATGCAGTTATTTTTCTTCAGATGCTTCTGGTAATTTAAATACAGTTCCATCTCTCTGTGAAACCTTGGGCCTGGATGAGCAGTGAAGGGGAGCAGAAGCAATGAGGAGGAGAGGAAGAGAGTCTTTCTACTACCTGAATTTGGAAGGTGACTTCCTTCAGGCTGGCTCTTACAAGGTGCAGACTGGTTCATGTAGCCCTACTAAAAATGACAACAGAACTCATGCCTTCATCATGTGAGTGCAGCAGTTCAAGAACCTCAGCAGGGCAGAGCTCTGAAAAACAGATGTAAATGACACCACAAACACAAGTGGTGTAAGGGTGGGATATGACAGGTGACCCTGAAAATAACTTGCTGTCTCCAGGGGCTGAGCTACCCATCCTGGGGGTCTTCACTGCCATGTGGAACCACAGCCACATGCTGTTATGTTATAATATTATTCGCTGGAACATTTTCTGCAGAAATGACGCTTCAGCACTGTGAGACTAAAGTCTTTGGAGCTGACATGACACTCAAAATACTTCTAGAGACAAGGATGCACTGCTGCTTGAGGCTGATGGGACTCTAAGGTGGAGTTGGCAGAAAACAAGATCCAGATTAATCTTCTTTCCCCAATTATTGTACAAATACTTTTCCACCCTACAGGCTGTTTCCCTGTTTGACTTCTAGTTACTACTTTGTGACATGGAAGCCTTTTTATTTGTTGCTATGCAAAGATGTGTGAGGACAGAAATAAAAGCACTTTTAGGCCAGAAGTTTTCAGACATACCTGGAAGATACCCAAATGTTTTTTCCCAACCACAGGAAAGACAAGCAATTGTTCAAGAACATTCTCTCTGCTAAATGGGATTAGTTTCAGAATTTGAAAGTGCACTGCTGAAATTCACTCTTTAAATGTGGAATTGCATCCTGGTGCCGAATACAAATAATTGACTCATCTGAGAGTCAGAGAACATTTGATAAATCAATAAAATAATGGAGAATGTAAGTGGAATTAATTCACCTTCAGTGTAAATGGAATTAATTCATCTTCTGTGCCCACTGTCAGATTTCTATCAGAAAAATCAGAACTTACTGCTTTTTTTCTTAGAAGTTTCTTAAAATGCAGATGCAACCAAAGCACTAAAGGAATCCCTTATTATATAATTTTTAATACCAAATAGCCCTGATTAGCAAGTAATAATGACACACAGGTATGCCTCAACCCAGCCCTGCAGCTGTGGGATTATGACAGAATCTTTGGCCAACTGCTATTTTTTCCCCATATTATCAAGCACACATGGACAATACATACATGGCAGGAGTCTCACTAAGAGCTTGCTGGGTATAAAGGTGATTTTCAGTGTCTTGGCCAGAAGAACAGAGCATGGGACTTTGCCATGGAGCAGACTGTGGGGTGGGGATCTGCCCAACAGGGTCTTTGCAGACAAGACCCCAGCACTGCCCTGTGGAAAATGCTCCACTACAAAGAGCACACACTGGCATTTTCCTTCATCTTTACCTCTTCTACCATGGTTTCAGCAGAGATGACAAGTCTTCCCTCTTCTTAGGGGCAGGTTATTTGTTGAACTATTATTTCCTAACAGGATAGCTCAAATGTCTTCTGTAGACACAAAAGTGTGTGCCACAGGAAAAGGCAATGGAAACGTCACATTCTTGTTTGCCTGTGTGGCATCTACAAGCATCAAAGAAACCTAAAGTTCTTCAAAACAAATTTTGAGGTCTGATGTTATTTGCAAAGCAAGCAGGGAAAATAAATCCTGGTGATTCCTGCACCTCACCGTTAACTAACCTCAGGATAATGGAAAAAGCACATCCCAATAGAAAATAAATGGTAACAAATTTAAAGGCTTTTTAGCATCTTAGAGAGCTTGAATGTAAACCATCTGGCTCCATGGGTACAGCAGAGGGATTTGAGAGCAAGAAAGGCTTTGTGCCTTTAAGTCCATGCCTAGGGTTGATTTTATGTACAGACTTCAAATATGCACCCCTTTGATCACTGTGAAAGCCATGCGGAGGATCTACAGGTATGGCACACCCTGACCTGCCAACCTCAGTTGAACCACCTCAGAAATTCTGACACTGAAGGAACACAGGACATTAGTTAGAAGCATCTGTACTGATACAGAATAACAGACAGAAGGTGGGAGACAGCAATTTGCCATAAATTGGTGAAAGTTCCTCAAAGAAGATGGAGTCAGAGCTCTCGCCCACTTTCCCCTTCCTTCGCACAGAACGTGACTGAAGGAAAGTCTTGCTGCTGAAACTGTAAAATCTATTGAGAGGGTTTTCCAGTGCCCTGGCTCAGCTGACAACTAATTTGTTTTGTCTTTGCCTAGCAGGGATTTTCCATGCAGTGGACTCTTGTTTGCTATGTAAGTCATCCGAGTATTTGTTAGTGTCATAGCCAGAGCCAGATGATGTTTATTCTGCTAACATCCAGTTGGGCTCCAGCAGCACTCATTGAGGTCAGGGCTTTATTTATAGAAGCAGATATACATTGAGGTTCATTTTCTTTCCCTTGCTGTATCTACCTAATCTCATCCAAAATAGAAAGAAACATGCAGACATGCAAGTAATAAACTGATTGGGCCAGACCCATGCATTAGCACAGCACCACAGAGGCCAATGGAAAAAAAAGCATTTTTGAACAGCTGAGGATATTGCCCATTATTTCTCATGGGGAAGGGAAGGGAGGGGTTTAAAACCAGAAATTATAAAGCAAAAAGCAAAATCGACCAGGCAACAAAATGTCCTGGCGTGTGGCAGAGCAGGTCTGCAATGCAAAATCCCTCGGCTGAGATCTGCAATTCGAAGGTTTTTTTTCCTCCTGTGCTCCCAATCACCAGAAAGTGCAAGAATCAGAGTGCAGAGTGCTCCAAGCGAGGAAAAGTAATGACTTAAAGCAATTTACCTGCTGAAAGTGAGAAGACATTGTCAGCGTACGCAGTCTGGGACAAAGCAAAGCAGAAGAAAAGCAGCAGGTAAGATCCCCGGACAAGCGGGCTGAGGACCAACATGCTGGCTCTGCCCTGGCAGATCCCAGCTCAGAGGCACAGGGCTGCTTTGGGGCTCTGTCTCTCCCCTCTCTCCCTCTCTGCCTTGCCTGCTCTCTGCCTCTGCCCTCGCTATGGGATGCGTGTGTGTGTCTGTGTGTGTACGTCTCTCTCTCTCTCTCTCTTCCCCCTCCCTCTCCGTGCCTTTAGGAAGAAAGAATGCCAACCATTTCCCATTAAATCTTCTCCTTACACTAGACACAGTTATATTTAACTCCTGTGCTGGATCAGTTGCCCCCATTGTGGACATTAGCTGCTAAAACTGAGGCATGGGGGATTCTGGTTTTGCTAACAGAAGCAAAAAGGCAGTTTGGATAATAATAATGATGAGCAGGAATGGGAGAAATTAAGAACTGGACTGTAAACAGAATCCTTTGGTACAGGCAACCAGACACCAGCATCGAGATGGATAAAATCCCTGACTGATCATCTTCTACAGGTCACTAATTGCCTTAATGAGAGATGAGCAGTGACCTAACATCTGCTTATCCCTGGTAGCTACGCGTGTTGCATTCATGTACAGAGTGCAGCTCAAGGTGAGGGATGCCACAAATGCCTCACAAACCAACCAACACGTTATTATTTTGGATTTAAGTGAAAATTACAGTATCACTGACAGTGCCAGACACTGCAGGATTGCAGAGTTCACTGACGGGGTGCAACAGGGGAAGAAACAGTACAAGTGCCACGATGGGGTGAATGAAACGCTATCAGCTCTGGGGGTAGAGATGGTCAACACACTACACAGCACCATGTGAAGAAAACAAACCTCCCCCTCTCTGAAAAGCAGCAGGTGCCCTTGCTACCTGCACAAAAGGTTTGGGGTTTCTGTGCCTTATTGCAATATGAAGGGCTTTGCAGATTAATTTTTTGCCCTCTGAATAAGTAGCAGAGAGATCTTCCTCTCTGCCTGGAATCTGACAGTGGTTTCCATGAAAATCAGAGGTACATCCTTTGCTGTGAAACACATTACTCTCTCCCAGATGGAGATGGTTTTCTTTGCCCGCTGTTTACAGTTTCCCCCAATGTGAAATGTGAAAATATTTTGGATTAATTATAGAATTGATTTTTTTTTCCCATTTGAAAAGAGTTCTCACTGACAGAAATGGTGGTATGTTCCCCTGGGCATTAATTCCACTGAAGAGCAAAGTGAGATATTTCCACAATTCTGGTTAAACAGTCTTGGCTTTTACTTTCAACGCACTGCATATTGAAAAAAATCTTTCTAAATGTAATGGCTAGATGGGAAGAATCACATCTGCCTTATAAATTTTTATCCCTAAAGGACATGCTTAATACAACCATAATGATTTTTAAAATCTCTTTCCAGTACTGCAATATTTTGGATAACATATTTTCTACTTTAATTTAATGTTATCTACTTTATTTCACTGTCTGTCATCTAGTCCAAACCCCTGCAATAAGCAGGGACATCTCAACTAGACCAGGTCACTCAGAGCCCCACCCAGCCTAAACTTGAATGTTTATAGGGAAGGGGCATCCACCATTTCTTGAGGCAAAATGTTCCACTGTCTCACTATCCCCACCACAAAAAAAATCTTCTTTTTATCTAGCCCAGATCTACCCTCTTTTAGTTTAAAACCATTCCCCCTTGTCCTGTTGAGATACTCAATATATAATTGAGACTTTCTAGTTCAAAAGTCTGAAAGCTCTTTTGCTGAGTGGGGCAAAGGTAAAACAGCAACCCCAAGTTAATGCAATAATTCAATAACAGCTCATCTGCAAAGTAGTACAGAAGAATCCTGTTCATTCAATTAGAGCAAGAGCTGGAAAAGAATCTTTATAATTACTTTTTCCTTGTGAGATAGTTATTTAGCAACAATTGTTTTTCACAATAAAAATATATGTTCAGTTTTGCACACTTGAATCAGTTATGTCTAACACTTAGATTTGGTGCTATGACAACATAGCTAACGTCACCTTGGAAGATGGTGTTACCTAAAGTACAAAGGCAGCTGCTGAAGCAAAATGACAGTAAGTGCAGAAAGCCAGTGAGTGGCTTCACCATTTCCTTGCTGGTGTATTTAAATTTAATTCAGAAGCCCATACAGGAACAGACCCACTAACTGTGTGATGAATCAAATCCAAGCACATTCACACTTGATGGAGCTCTGGCTTACCCCACAGCTCCAGCCATGCCACTCACCCAGCTGGATATCAGGACAGGAGCAGGTGGTCAGCTAAAGGCAAGCCAGCACTAGTCATTCTTCAGATTTCCACCCACTGCATGAACAGGGTGAAGGAGGACATTGATGGCAGGACATTAATGACTAGCAATTTCCAAAAGCAGCTCCTTTTTGCAAATTAGCCACTTAGTGGATGTTATACATTTCACAACAAGCAGCAGCCTTCTGGCCTCCTTTTTTCTCTGTACTGTGTGGTTCACAGAAATGCAGAACTGACTAGAGAAGTCAATTTATGTTTACAATCTTCAGATCATATTTGTCTACAGAGCAGCCCAGCTCTCATTCCATGTTTAGAAAGTTCATCTTGAAACATTAACTTTTAGACTTAATTCAAAGGCTCAGTCCTTCGATTATTTTTTTCACTCCTATGAGTAATCCCCATGCACACATTTCTTTTTCTACTGAAGACTATAGAACAAAAGAGTTAAGGACATGATTAAAGTTTATAATGGATAATATTAATTAATACGGATAATGGATATTTTGGATAATTCAAAGTGACTGCCATCAAAGCTACCAAAACCACCCCACTTGGGGCCTTGTAATGTTGGAGGGCACAACTAAGTAGAACAACTTTAAAACAATAATTCAGGTGCTGACCTTTATAAAAGCACTCTTCTTCCTCTTTTTCATTTCATTTTTCTTTTAAACATTGCCTTTCAAACTGCAGAACACACAATGCTTCTTGGATGAGATGCACTCATCATACATGCTCACACACATGCAGAGAATAAAGACATATGCCCAGGATTGCCAGGTTTTGAAAATCTGGGGCAAACATCCCAAACCACAGACTGATTCATTAAAAAAATGTCCTATAGGACAAAGAAGATGGCCTTGACAGTTGTAGTCCCAGACAACTGAGGTCTCCAGTCACCAGGATCTGAGTAGATAAATTGTCTTCAACGTCCTCGGACAGTGAATCACAAACAAGTCACAGCTACAACCCAGTCTGGTCTTGGCACTTGCAACTAGAGGAGATGGAAGTAGTGTACAGGGTAATTTTTTTTGTCTTCTTTTCATTTGGATTGTCTACTGCTATTTGCTTCTATTAGTAAATGTCTGCAGAACTCACTGCCTGTACCAGTATTGCTGCCATGCTGCTGGAGGCACAGAACACAGGAATAGCTGGCAGTAACTGGCTCCCATGACTCCTAATTTAAGTGATTTATCATCTATCTTGCCAAAGAGCCCAGTGAATTAAACATCACAAAGCACAATCTTCTTTTTTCTCTGTCAACAGAGAAAATTTAAGTTTTTTCTTTTCAGAAAAAAAATTATTAGTGTCATTATTTTAATACTCACACTAAACTCAGGACTTTTAATTCCAGAGAGCTTCACGGATGCCTGGCAATGCAGCATCCTCTTCCTGATTTTCATACTGCAGCACAGCCCATTACACCACTGAGATGCAAACAAACATGGATCCAAACACCAGTGCATACATGCCTAGGAGAATGCCCTCAGCCACAGGGATCCTCAGCAGAAGGTGGTAGTGCCCTTCAGATGAGTGGCACCACTAATTCAGGAAAGTACTTAATCATGAGTGTAACTGCAGGCCTGCAAGTGAAAGCAATGAAGGTGCTCCTGAAATGAAGCATATGCACAGGTGCCTTGCCAAATCAGGGCCTGAAAAAGCTGCAGATACTTTGTCTTTTAAATGACACAAAGCCTCATTTTCCCATGGCTAATTTTTCTCTCTCCTGGATACCTCTGGGCACTAAATGTTTTGGGATCCTGTGACTTAGAGAATGCAAAAGAGCAGGAGCAGAGCTGCTAAACCCACCTGGGGAACAGTAGTAGAGGACAACATCCAAGGGTTTACCCAAAGGCTTGACAGAAGAGCCAACATTATCAAGCTGGGGAAAGGTAAAGAAATAGGTCACAGTAGAACAGCAAGAAGAAACAGCAGAATGTTTTTCATTTTTAGGGTGTTTTAAGCAAATGGATGGTTACAAGTGCTGACCATGACACTACTGCAAGCAGGACTCAGTGAGAGTCCTCTGGCACCATAGCTGTTGGGCAAGCCACATCCATGTTGGAAAACTGCCCTGTTTTTGTAAGCTGATAATGAATTTCAGGCTGATTTTAGAAGATGCTGGTTCAGGCTAAAGGTGGAGAGGGTTTCTCTTTTTACAGTGGTTCAAATTTTGAAGCCCATCTACACTGTTACCATGGCAGCCATAGAAAATGCCTGGGCACTGCCTGTTGCCCAGGCATTCTGGGATGCCAGGGTTGTCATTTTCCAAACACAGGATAACTGAACCTAATCAAATTAGACAAGTGCATTTTCCCAGCACCCTTTGCAGAATCAGAGATTCTGTAATTAAGGCTGCCTTAGAATTCCCATTATAAAGTCTTACTTTGGAAGCTTCACTAATTTGTATTTAAGACATCCTTACCAAATGGCAATTTGGCACACAGACATGAAAACTTAGAGAAAAAACAGCTTCTGCACCAAAATCATTAATATAAGGTCTCACTGATTTCAACTACATAAAATGAGACCCAGCAGCTCTCTTAGGTGGGGCAGATTTAAATTCCTGGCAGGGCTGAAATATTAATTTTACCTAACATACTTTTTACTTATTTTCTGGGCACTTGAATGACACCCCTGTTTTTGCAGAGCAAGCAGGAGTTTTATGGCCTGGCTAAGGAGGCTTTCATAGCCCAGTGCCAGCAGCCATGTCTCCTTGCTCTGCTTTGGCTGGAACCTGAAGTATGCCTGCACATCCACGTGTTCTGGTATCAGCACCTCCCAGCACCAAGGCTTATAAAATGCCATACATGCACCTTGTCTTAATGACAGTGCCAAGGAGACAGAAGCCAAATCCTTCAAACACTTAGGAAAGAGAAAAAAAAAAAAAATTAACGTGAAGATTTCACTAAAGAGGGACTTGCATCCAGAAATTGTGGAGCTCTAGCTTGGATCACTGAGTGTGTGTTATGACACCACACCACCTCTAGAGCCGCAAGGTGATGCAGAGGTAGGCAAACCCACACAGGAAAACTGAATGGCCTCTCTGTCCAACAGTTTTGTTCTCAGGTAGGCCTGCAGGTTATGAAAAGTTTCATGCTGCAACAGCTACAGGTGGTCACTGCACAAAATTCACACCCAGGAACAGCGACTGCTTTCTGGAATCAAGAGCCACTAAAACTTGTATAGGCTGGAGATGTAAAAAGGCTTATGTGAGTCTTCCACTATCTTCCTCATATGGTAATATTACCAGCACTAAGTACTAGAGCAAATCTCTCATCACTTATGTGCAAAGATGTTCTAAGCTGCTTACATTCATGTGATCATGGCCACTTATACAATCCTAGATAAGATGCTAATCCATTTCTCCAACTCCCAAGTACAGCAATTCATATCCTGTCTTCAAAAGCATCCCTTCTCTGCATCCAGTTTAGAATTTGATCCAAGGTGTTATATAAATAATTGCTAGTTATATTGCTCAGGCATTCTATAGCTGACAAAAATAAAAATAATTCCAGATTAAATTGCGCAACATCTTCAGTAGCATCCTTCCTTACTTTTTCTATTACCCCCTTGAAAAGACCGATGAAACCCAAAATTTCTTAAGCATATTGACTCAAGCAAGCAGACTGCCGCTTTTCTTACTTACTTCATCACTATTTCAGGGATCTTAGAGATTCCTGGAAAGAACAGACACTGAAATAACTAATTTATATTAGCATGTGCCATAATTAGCTGGAAGGGTCTGCTTTACTGAGGGCCTCTTTAAAGCTTGTCCATCTGGTTTCAATCACCCCACCAACAGCAAATGTCTCCTTCAGAACAGCTGTTTCTTACTCATTTCAACATCCAGTTATAAGTAAATAAATGGACAGAAGTCAGACTGCCAGTATGCCATACAGAAGAGCAGCTCTGACACCTGGTCTGACCTCAGAACATTACTAAGTAGAGGAGTGCCAAGCTCTCTTTCCTCTTACCATAGCCATCAAGCTCTTTAAACAGCCTAAAAAGAGCTGCAGGGGAGATTCTGATTACAACATATAAAATAAGAGGTATTCAGTGCAGAAGACTAATTTCTTATTAAGACTTTTACCATAGCTTCCAGCCAGTGTGTACTTGCTTGTGGATCCAGAGCGGCAGACCTGAGGATGCATTGCTGCTTGTTTATGTGTACTTGGGCTTTTGAAGGAGTGCTTGAAATCAAATCTGGCCAGACCAAACCTACATTTGATTAGGAACTAGAATTTAGTCTAGTTCCACCAGACTAAAGGTGGAACACAATTACTGAGCAGTTTGCAATTATTGCAAACTAAACCTCTTATCAAGCTGAGCACACAAGGGGCTGCAGGAACACATACTCAACACCTTATGCTATTTTGTGAGGTGCTGAGACAGCAACAAACCTGATCTCTTACCTCAGGTGGCTGGAGTATGCTGCTAATAATGCCAGGGTTGGGGGTTTGATCCCTGTGGGCCACCCACTTAAGAGTGGGACTGGATGATCCTTCTGGGTCCCTTCCAACTCAGAATATTCTGATTCCATGGCTCTTATTTCTCATACGAGGCCATTTTTTCTGGCTCCTAATGGTTTCACCTTTGGTCCCATAATGAAATTACCAGCTGGGTTTTGGACATCTCTGTAATACTTTTCCTGTACCACTTGCTGGTCCCATGTTTCAACCCCTTTCATGTCTCTTTGAAGAGGACAAGTGGTGCTGGACTGAACTTTGGGCTTCCTAACCCCAAGAACTGAGCAGGCCTGTTAGAAAAGTTTCCACAGGCACTGGACTAATGATTAATGGAGGCCATCCATAACACGTACAGCAAGTATTTCAAGTATTCTTGATTTACTGAAAACCATAAGAAAGAGACTCAGAACTGCATTTTATTTAAACACAAACTTCTCCTGGCAGGTCCCAGTAAATTACACTCAGTACCTCTTTCACAGCACCTTCCCTCAGCTGAAGCCCAGACATTTTCTTCCTCTTGAGTCTGTTCAATACCTTTAATTCCAAGTTCTGGCGTTGAAGAAAAACTTCCACTTGGGTAAAGCCACATAGGTCACAGCATTCTCCAAGCTTACAACATCTGTAACTTTTTGCTCCTTTTAATAAAATTAGGATATTTCAGAGACTGCTTGTTTCTGTCTCATCTTTGAAACTGTTCTCCTTCATGCAATTTCATCTGCCTAGCACTCCTCTTCCATCAACTTCATGGTGTAAAACAATACCAAGCAAGTAAGCTCTATAAACAAAGCAGAGATTTCACTCTCCTTGGTTTTACATGGAAACTGTGCCTTCTCTCATCTCAAAACCCCTAGTCATTACAACCTAAGAAATTCTATTCTCTATCATGGTACTATGTCTATTTTAAAGCAAAAAAAATGCATGGCAAAGAAATGCAGTGTTAATTCTTTCTTAAGCTTTTTTAAAGCTTAATGAAATCCAAACTTATGTTATCGATTATCACCTCCCCAGAGTTTCAAATTCTTTGCTTTCCATTTTCCACATCTTGACTTATTAAAATAAATTGTGCATGTTATTGTAGTTATTCAACAACATTTCAGGAAATCAAATGTAAGCTGATTTCTAACAGCTGACACGAAATGCTGACATAATTAAAATATTCTCATTAAAGGCGAAATTGCATGAAAATCACTTTTTATTAATTTTCAAGTATAAAACAGTAATTTCTACATTTGCTTATACAATGCAAATTACCTTCTCTGTGGTCACTTCCAGCATTAACTCTTAGAGATATTTTACACCATCATAATGGATTGTTTAATCATGGAACATATCAAAATTAATTTGTGAGACAAGAAGAAGAATGAAATAAAATTAATACCAAGATTCAACACTGTTCCACATTCCTTTCTGAGTACCCCAGAGAACACAACTCAGCAGCCTTACATTTTTTTGTGAGCTGTCTCCATTCTAAGATTTTATCCTTTTGCACTTCAGATTATTTCAGATATTATTTCTTTCAGATATTATCTCACTGTACTAGTGTGCAGAGACATTTCTAAGTCCCTCTGCCTAACAGTAACCAATGGCCTTGGGCCAGACCCAAACTGAAGTGCCAGACCCAATAAGCCAAGCCTTTTGCAACAAACCTGACTGTAGGCCATGATCCCCTGCCAGCCCAGTCCTTTCTCTCCTTAGGTCATCAAGTGCCTTCCACTAGATAACTAACACTTGCTGACAATGGAATAACAGAAAATAAAGCAAGTAAAACCCAAATCAGAGACAGAATATTCCCTTTTGTGCACGTAACAACAAAGAACCTGTGCATTTAAGAACAGATGTAAATATAAAGTAATATATTTAGAGTATGCTACTGTAGGTCATGACAGAAGCATAGACAAGAGCTACTTCATTTTTAAAGTCTGAACTCGAAGTCAGATTGTCAGATGCAGCAACAAATGAAAACACAGTAGACAGAATGCCAGGCAGGCCAAATATCTGCCTTAAATGTTACCTCTGCATCACAGTGCAGGTGGGACTCTAGGTTTCTATACAGTTACACAAAGAATCCTTCTTGTACCATTAGCCAGCCACAGCACAAACACTGGTGGTTGCTTTGTGATGCCAGCCAAAATGAACATTATGCTCCAGTCTAATAGTTTTTATTGTTGTTGCTCTGGTGAGGGATTTTTTAAAATTTTGTTTTCATTTGGGTTTTGTTTTTGGTCTTTTTGTCGGTGTCACTGTTGATATTTCGGTGCTGGTGCTGGTAATGTTTTATTTAAAATGATTCTGATTATAAAGACTTACAATCTATTAATACTGGAAATCTTACTAATAAATGGCCACATTTTCAGCCTACAGACATGGTGGTGTTTGTGAAGACCTAAGCTTCAAACAAAAATCCAGGATTTTCTCTTCCTACAAACACCTAAGCTCCAATTAGTAAAAACAAATTCAGTAGACAGAAGCTTAGCCCTTGAGTAAGTCTGCATTTTTAATACACTACTTCTACATTCAGAAGAAGCTGAAAAATCAATCTGTAAAATTAGGAAGCTACTACCAATGCAATGGACTTCGATGCAAAATGAGGCCAATCAGGAATTACTCACAAGAAGATGCTTTGGTTTGGTCCTTAGAGGAGAAAGTTTTTAACAAGTAGAATGGTGGTGTGGTTGGTTAAAAATCAAGCTATTGTAATTGCAGACTGGCAAACACTTCTATGTTTCAGACAGCATAAAACCCTCACCTTATTCTGTTCATCCAGAACATTCAAGATTTTAATTCACAAATAATGGCATTACTCTGAGTAAAAGAAAAAGTATATAATTTTATCATCATCGCTTGTGTACAATCTGTTAGAAGGCCTGGTATACATTCATATGTGTCTTTCTCATTTTACGATTACCTAATTTCAACATTTAAAGATTCTTCTAACAGCAGTTCTAAAATCCCACTTTGTTCCAATGCCTATGCAAAATACAGTTGTATCAGCTCCACTTCCAGAAAACAATTCAGTTTTGTTTAACATGCTGCCTTGCACCACCATCATCTTCCTCTTCTACTACAGGTTAGAACGAGTCAGCCAGGGAAATTCCTGGAAGCAAAAAAAACAAACCAACACAGAATAAAAACCACATCAGAATGGGCAAACAGTAAGAAGGAATCCATAGGATATAAAGACTGCTCAAAAATGTTTCATTTCCTTTGGTCTGGAATGAACAGGAATAACCTTAAATTCTGGAAAGAGTCATTAAGAACATTATACATTAATAACAGCCAGTGGGGGAAAAATGCAAACAAGAAGATAGCAAGGAAAGCAGATGGCCTGGTGTAGAAGGACCTATTTTCTCTATCTCCCAAATCTAAGAACAATCTTTCTGCCTTGCAACCACCTCTGCCTCCTCTGTGGTTTAAGTGATAGTCTCTAAGGTTTTCAGAAGCTCACCACCACAAAGCTTGCAGAAAAAACAAAGGAAAACACATACATACCTGTTTCTTTCTCTCAGATTGTGGATCAATCATTACATTTATAAGAGAAGGTGTTTGCTTGTCAGTCACACTTGCTTTCAGAGCATTCTGCAATTCTTCTGGTGTTTTAACCAAGTATCCTTTACCACCAAAGGCAGACATTATTTTCTCATAGTGTGCATTTGGCAGGAGAGAAACAGGAGGTACACTGTAACAGAATGGAAAACATGACTAATGGCATGGGAAAATTGCCAGGCTGACTAATTTAATTACTTTAGCACCCATTTTGAAGTGCAAGATGATTATTGTGCTGGCCTGATGAATTCTTCTGGGCTGAAAGAACTATGGTTCTTGTATCACCTAAGATGTGTTTATACAGTACCATACTCATTTTTATCTTGTGGAGAAATTCCTCAGCTAAGCTTTAGCCTAGTTCTCTTTGTACAGAGATCTCAGCTCAGAAGCAGAAGTCCTGTGTAAAATCAGAACTCAGGTAATTTTGGAGAGTATCAGGATTTTGAAAGTTAGCCCACTATGAACTTTGTACTGTGTGGGCTGAACTGCTCCAGGAACCTGAGAAAACTAATAGAGAATCACCTCTCTGCTGCACTGTTGTGGAAACAGTAGGCTGGAATTACATTGGCTGTTTGCTTTTGGTAACTGGTTCTTACTTACATGAACTTAGTCCAGGACTAAACTGATTTTATAAATGTAATTTTAATCTGGATCATAAAGCATTAGAAATTAAGAGAATGACCATTTTGGTCACTTCTTCCATAATTAACAGGACATACTTTGAAGATGCTTACCATGTAGCAGGGTCACCAAACTTTAACATCTCCTCCCAGGAATTTGCATCCAAACCAGTGTAAATCCCATTGTTGTTTACTACGATAATCAGGATTGGCAAATTGTATCTACAAAAAGACACATTTGGAAGAATTCTGAAATACTTGCCTACTTCTGTAAGATGTTAAGAGTGTAATTTTCACAGAATCACAGAATGTCTAGGTTGGAAGAGACCTTCAAGATCATTGAGTGCAACCCGTGCCCTAACACCTCAACCAGATCATGGCACTGAGTGCCATATCCAATCTGTTTTTTAACACACCCAGGGATGGTGACTCCTTACAAGTAAAAGGAAAAAAAAAAACACTTCCACCTGAAATATGATGCAATTATCACTGTTAAAGCACTATATCACAACAACATAAAACAGCATAAAAAATGAGCATGTATGTTTTTTGGCTTGTTTTCATGTGTTTTATGGATACCCCACCTACCAGCAGTTAAATTTTTCTAGTTAAAGTGACCCTGAAGAGCACCTTCTTGAGCCAAAGAAACAGTTACCTGCAGATAGTCTCCACTTCCATTCCAGAAAATCCAAAAGCACTATCCCCTTCTATGCAGACAACTCGTCTTCCAGGTGTGTGGTCTCTGGCTACCATTGCAGCTGCTATGGCAAAACCCAGCCCCACTCCCATGGTTCCAAAAGTACCTGCATCAAGTCTAAAGGGAGAATACAGAATTACTATCCCTTTATTTCTACTCAGTCTCTGCAATTAATCCATGGTTTCTTACTTTTACTTTTAATACTTTGCCATATAGTATTCAAATACTGTTTTATAAACAATTGGTATAAAGAGATACCACATGTAGAGATTATTATATTCAGCCAAACATTTGATAAAACTGCAGATGTGTTAGGTGATACAACATACTGGAACTCAAATTAAAATTAAGAACTCTTGTACACTAGTGCTACAATAAAGAACTATTTTCATATGCTTTTAGCTTGCATAGTAACAGTATTTCAAAAACATTCAATTACTGTAGAGACAGACAACATGAAATATTTCTATATTTAATTCCTTGAAAATGTAACTATTAGTCTGAAAGCCATTGATTAAATACTGCTGTTCAAATTTTTGTCTTCTGTTCAACCATTTGAAATCAAATTGAAAGCTATAATTTAGTTAGATAACTTCAATCAGAAGCATATAATGGATACAAAAGTACATAAAGCACTAGATTATTCTAGGGTTAACAGCTCGAATTTGCTTTCTGATATGTGCAGTGCAGTCTGAAGAGACAACGAGTAACATTACTGTGTACTTATTTTAAATAAAGGGGAAAAAATACACACTCTTCCCCCAGCTCTCCTGGAAGTACATGGGTTTTCTTGGTTGTTGGTTGTTTTGCTCACAAAGCACTACTTTGAGTACCCACATCTTAGGCATGCAGGTTTACATGAAAGCGTGCCCAATAAATAATTCAATTTTCAAGTTTTCCCCATTTTGAAGTGTTCCAAAGAAAAACTCTTTGCATGAATTCTTTTCAACGTGAGAATACCAATGATTGTTTTTATTTTTCATCAATAGGAAAACACATATACCACAGACTCTGAACACAGAAACAAACACCTACGTCAGGAAATGGAACACAATGCTCACTGCCCACTTTCCACAAGAGAGAGAGCAACTATCACCATTCTGCTGCAGAACATGCAGAGAATTGTTGAAATCTATGACAGGACATCAGTATGTGAGTGGAAAACTTTCCTTAATCCCTCTCTCAACATATTATACTTCTGTTTTCCAGACCATTATTCTTAGCTAAATGAAAATTTATGCAGAAACGTATCATGTTGAGTCAGAACAAAAGATACCCCACCTTTGACGGGGATAGAAATTTGGAAGCATAGTTCGTCCAATGTCCATGGTGTTTGCTCCCTCACTTACTAAAATGCAGTCCTTGGGTATCAGTTCTCTGATGTGATGAAAGACTGTATAATAATTCATAGGCAGAGATTTCTGTAATGCTAATCCCTTAAAAATAAAAGATATTAGTAACGCCCATGGATAGAATTTAATGCGCAAAACAGGCACACATAAATAATAACGGAAACAAAAATACACTCTGCTAGGTAAGGCTGGAGTATTGGGTTTTTCATGCACTACATCAAGGTCACTCCTTCTGGATCTATCCTAGTGACACAATATATTTATCAGAAGCTCAACAAGCTCAGCAACCATTCAATGACCTATCATTAGCAGAAGCTATTAAAAGTCAGTTTAACCCAAGAGACACATGAAATTTTTCTGTGCCCATGTTCGACTATTGACAACCCTAAGTGAGCTGTCATCTGTGTGCTGGGAGGTAATTCAAAAGAGCAACCTGCTAGAATGAATTTATTTTAGATCCCAGTCTTGGGAACATGCATCTGAAGTTGCAGAATATGAGTAACATAAAGTTAGGTATATACCAAGCATCTGTGGTCTCTTGGTCTTAACAGCTACTTGCTTTTAACATAGATTAAACCTAGACCAGCATTGCTAAACTGCACAATTACAAACAATGATTACAATCAGAAGAAAACTAAGAATGCGTCTTCATCTAAGCCAGCTTCCCCTTGGAGTACTTGGAGTATCTGTCCATTGCTTAGAAGTCACTGCCCAGAATACAGCAGCTCTGGCTGTGGTCTTCTACTAATGGCTTTAAGAATCCAATCCCAAAGTGTAATGATCTCTACACAGCTTGAATTTATACAAAATCCTAGAATACTTAACCTATAATGCTTACAGGTCCTAAGCATAAGAAGAGTAAGCCTCTACCAGAATGGTACAAATTTTCAAAGTCTGGGTGACTTAACTGAGAAGTAATTGAAGAAGTTGGATAAAGACAAGTTACAAAACTGACAATGCATCTATTATAGCAAGAAACCTTTTAATTTCTTTAATGTCACACTACCTTTGATCTTTCCTCATTATTCTTTATTTTCCCTCTAAGCTTCTGCCACCACTCTGAATTAGAAGGGTATTTCCATGATCTTTTGTTGAATTCTTCTAAGAGCTGGAACAATATTGAAATGTTGTAGAGAGGTCTTTCAACATGTTTAAAAGACAACAAAAGCATCAATAATAACATCATCAAGAACCATCCCAGCACAACTGAAGTAACACTAATCAGAATCTTTAACTTATAATTTGAGAATAGACTGGATATACAACATGAATATACTGGCTGAAAAATGGTTTTCCTTGAACAGTTGAGGTTTCTTTTTGTTTATTTTAAAATGGCAAATTACTTCACATGAATCAAGAGGAACATGAGGTCAAAACCAGAGGACACAGGACATTACATTACCTGCTCAGTCACGGCATTTACGTCACCTAATAAAGTTGCAGCTGGCCTTACATTATTCCCCAGCTCTTCTGGACAAATATCAACCTGCATTTCAAAAAGAAAGACAACCATTAACTCAAGGATATTAAGCAGAACTTTTTTTTCAGTTCAAGCGAGGAACATGCCCTAACATACATAGATGTCTAACATTGTCTTCATACCTTGTTTTACCTGTACAGATAACTTCCTTTGCCTTTCCTTGACATGACATCAGGAAATCTTTATACAAAGTAAAACCCTATGGTACATACCAATTTTAATAAAAAGTCATATATATCCTTAAAAATGACTGCTTGCTTCTTTTAAGCTCCTGCAGACACTGTACGACTTTATTACACTATTGTAAGAGAGCTAAAAATCTAGGCTCAGGTATACCCTTAAAGTCTCTATAAAGCAGCAATTTTCTCACTGAGAAAACTGTGTGTATACTACCTGACAGTAAGAACTTAGCATGAAGAAACTGAAAAGTAAGTTGCAACTACTGAAGCAAATCTATCAGTGATGCATGAGCCCTCTAAGGTTACATAAACTGTTACTTCTGACCAGGTCACACAGACTATGAACTGACTTAGTGTTTCAATACTAATCTCTGATTGTGAAAAAAGTTAAGTGAGATTAAAAAATATTTTCTTTAAATTTTTCAGGAAGAGGAAACATAAAATACGTATTATTTGTAAAAATAACATGTATTTTTAAAAATGTAGCTTAAAAATTAATGCTATTGCAAAGTTTGGAACTTTAAACTATGTTCCAGGTCAGTGTAAGCAGGACAGCCAACATGTTGGATCAACTACTACTATTTGATCACAGACTCTTGGAGAGGAGATTTCAAGGACACAATTTAAAGACTTCTCTTTCTAAGAGCTGGCAGATTGTCAAATGCATTAATTAGTTAAATAGCCTTTCTTCCTCTTATTTCACTTCCGAGTGACTGAGCTCTTACATTATGACAAGATCTGAAAGCAACTCTTTTTCAGAAAAATTCAGCCAAGAGAGCAGTACAAAAGATTCCACAATTTCAAAGACAGTTTTCTTTCAACCATAGAAATTCCAACGCTCCAAAGATCACAACGGTATTGTGAGTCTAACCCTGTATTAGTCAACTGCATAGATGTGTCTGCCCTCTTCATTACAGCAGCACCAAGCTCTTGATACTAGGAACAATATTGTAAGGATTCTTGAAAAAAATTAGGAAGTAAAAACAATAATTAAAGATATCGTAAGTACTTCTGGAGAATTACCATAACTATATGCACCATACTGCACTATCCATATGGCAGCACTTGCCACATGAAATACATTACCAAAATAATTTACACTAATTTCTCTGGGCAATGTTAGAACACAGAAGACTTCCATGGAGTGATAATAATTTTCCTGCTTACCTGAATAACCTTTACATCCTGTCGATACCTTGGTGGAAGACCAAAATGCAAAATCCAATTCAACCTTGCACCAAGCAAGATGATTACATCAGCATGCTGTAATGCCCTAATAAAGGGAAATGACAGAAGCAGATAAGAAGGAATCACTATCACATTTAACAGACTTTGCAAAATCAGAAGCAATCCTAAGCACCACAGTAAACCCCAGAATACACATATAACTCTTCCAAGCTGCTTGCTTAGTCCCAAAACCCTGCATCCTTTTATACAACCAATCACCAAGCCATCCTTGAGTTAAGGAACTTAAGAAGAAAATTAATTACTATTTTCCTATTACACCATACATAGGAGAGGAATCATTACATTAGGAGACCAACAAGATGCTAGAGTGATGCTGAGGTTAAAGCAAAAGACTCGCTATTGTGACACTGGCAACAGTGGGTGCCAAAATTAAGATTGGTATGGGCTTCTCAGTTTAGTCTCCCATTAATTTACCTTTCAGATAGGCAGACAATATTTGGTATATTCTTTTATTCTCCATTCTTCCTAGCAGCATCCTTAACAGTGATAAAGCTAAGATGCTGAGCAGTGGACAGCATTTTACTTTCAGGGTATATAAATGCTCCATCTACAAACCAACTCTGTGCATATTCATGCATAGTAGGGTTCTTAGAATCCATTCACATTAATTTTGCCAAAAGCAAAAAAAAAACCTGTTAAAAATTACTTTAAACATAGTCTTTCAGTGTAGTTTGAAGTATCTTACTTTTCTTAGTAAATAAAAGTGCAATTTAGTGATAGGGTATTGCAAACACCACACAGAGACAACAGCTGGCAAAACTTCAACTGCAACATGGGCAGTTCAAGCTTCTATTTATGGTGTTAAAGCAAAAAGAAGGAGTTTGTCTAGCTCACAAAGTTAAATGTTTAACATAAACTGTTTGCCAGCTCTGTTTTATATTACAAAATACACACTAGCAACATTATTATATCTACCTGCCACAGATTTTATAGCTATAGAATATAACATATCTCAAAGTATCTTCCTGGTCAGCATTCTAAAGTGATCCACTTAAATCTGTTGTCCCTTTCCCAGCAGGATCTCCAGTGCTCTACAATGAGGTGCAAAACATGGTTGAAAAAATTTCTGTGGTATGAATTTTCTTTTCCCTGGCATCTGTAGACCACCAAAATTCCTAGCTGTTTCTCAGCTGTTAGGATTAGAAGCCTTGGTTTATATTTACGTTGATCTTGCTGCAGCTACACAATTTGGATGGTTATCAGGAACTACTCCTTTTGCCATTGGTGTAGGCAAAAAAGGCAGTCCACAAAGGTCCACCAACTTTCTGATGTTGTCTTCAGCGTGTGAATAAGCAGCACCTGAACAGAATGAAAGAGACTGCTTAATACTACAGAAACCAACTGTATTTGCTTAAACTTCAATTAAGCTGATTACATTATGGCAGAAAGAATACTGTTCCCCATTATGAAAGCTGCCTGTTGCTTTTCATTCTGAAGAACTCAAAACTAAACATGCCAAACCACAGGTATCTGTGGTTAAAATTTCACGTATTTTTGACAAAAAATTTTGTTTGCTTGGTTTTTTTGTAAGACTTCAGCTGAACTATTTTATCAATTTTTATGAAGCAGGGCAGGGAAAAATAGGAGATCTTGTTTATTTAAAATGGCAATTTTTTAGTGAGTGAAATTTGGTATTATGGGACAGAGACTTCTGCAGCAGCAACACGAGATGACCTTTATGTTGTGTCATGTCATTTCTTGCTTAGCCCCTGCTCCATAACAACCTGCCCAAAGACTCTACTATAAGCTTTTAGTGAAAAGAGAGAGGCACAAACAAGTCCTTGCAAAGTTATGTGTTTGTGCACACGTTTCCTGTGATGCTGCAGCAGTACATGGTTGCTGAATTAAGCCTGCCCAGCCAACCTGGAATAACTGACTGGTCCTTGTGCAATGGCTCAAATCCGTGAGTCTTAAATCCTGAAGAAAATACTTTTGTAAATCTTTCAAAAATTCTGCTAACAACATTATATAGCACAAAGTCCAAGTACATTGGTTGAGTAGATTCTCAATTGCTGACATGAACAAAACAGTTTTTTTTTTTTAGTTTTCCACCTTTCACTTTCAAAGAACACCCTTTTCTTCATGTGTATCCAGCCAGAGAGGAAAAAAACCCCATAATCTCTTCTGATCTACCTTCTGTTTTCAATTTCATTACCTAATCAATCATAAGATCCATCTCATTTCAATCACTGCACTCCCTAATTAAACACAGATAGAGATCATTCCCCACATCTGCAGGAAAGCAGCCTGGGTTAAATGAGCTGGTTATTTTAATTCTGTTCCTTACTGACCTGTATCTTCAACAGAAACACCACTGCACTGGCTAACACTCCACAAGGAGGCACACAAGAAGTGAACCAGCACAGAGAATAATTACCCTCCATCTCCAGGAACTGATTACACTGGCAGAGTGCAATGAAAAGTCTGTAAAACAGCAACAGCAGCAGCACCTGCTGTGTTGCTCTATATCCCCAGCAACAGTTAGGCTTACATTCAGTAAGAATCAACAGAAAAATGACCTTTGGATACTATGATTCTTGCTATATATGCCAGAGCATCAGATAGAGATTATAATTTCTTTAATAGAATTTAAATTGTTCGGAATTTTGGAAGTGATCCCTTAGTATTGGCTCTAATATTAAAGACAACAGTTATCGGATTTTTTTACATAAACTTCTATTTTATCAATTCATTTTTATTTAAACTAGATGAAAAATAAACCATTACAGAACAGAAAAAAAATTCTAAAACCAGAGCAGATTTTAACATAAAGTTCCACAGAATTTTGTGGTTTTACTACTGGTTAGTTGGTTGGTTTGACTAAAGAGAAGATGGGCAACACTTCTGGGGAAAAGCTATTTGTTCTTGTCCTGAATCTACACAGTTCAAAGCTACATCAAAGCATTCTACCTTTGCCAATGATGAGCAGAGGCTGCTTGGAAAGAGCAATAAGAGACGCTGCTTTGGATACAGCAGAGTGTTCAGCCATGCTGATGGGAGGTGGCAGGCAGCACTCCATGTACCTGAAGCCAAGCAGAACAAAAGAGGCTCTTTAAAAAATTCAAAACAAGAAATGCTGAAAGACAAAACCTATTGTTTAGCATAAAATTGCAGTTGCTACACACCATGTTACAGCATTTATTAGAACACGAAATATTTTTTTCAAAACAGGCTTTGAAGTTCTCCCTCCTTGTTTCTTTAATCTTGTAGGTAGTGTTGTTTCAGAGATTTACAGAGTGACATCACTGTATTACCACATTAACTCATTCTTTTTTGCACATTTCATTACAAACTGTAATCTGTATCATGTTATGATGGAATGTCCCATTTAGAGGCTGGATTTTCTTGTTTTGGGAAAATAAAATATGAAATTGACCTATAAATGAATTTTCTTTTGTTCAGTGGCTAGAAAAATAATGAACGTAATCTTTACGCACTTGACAGAGCTCTTATTCACCTGAAGATTCACCAAATCCCCAGGTATGTCAATATAGCAGGAACCTGGACGACCATACATACTTGTTCTTACAGCCTAGAAAACATACAATCATTGTTTTAATCAAAGTTTTAATCACTGTTTGACAGGATTTTAAAAATATTTATATTCAAAAAAGCAAGAAAACTCTTCTGTAGGCAGACAAGGTGCAAGTTTCATTTTGCTGATTTATCATAGTGGAAGCTTCCACGGATTGATTTACACCAACAAAATAAAGCTTTGACAGCTATTTATACTTTCTCTTAAATACCAGCTGGAGCCTTTCAGCAGATGTACAGTATTAGACTCTAAGATCTTTGTTTAATTTGCAATGAGACAACTGCATTATCAGCTGTTATGTTTGGAGATACAAAATTAAACATTCATGCTGAATTCTACTTAAAGTAGCACAAACAGAGTAAAACCAATATAACCAATGCATCCATTTTCTATTACTTTTGATCCCAGTTCTTCTACTGCAGGTAGATGCTCTGCTGAATTTGCACTTCTGGAAACAGAGTAACTGTATGCAGAATTTAGGCTGACATGGCTGAAGGGCTGCTACAGCAGTACCAAGAGACTCCTCTAATCCTCTCTGAAGCACTGAGATAAGGATGTGTTTTCTCTCACTCTCAAAAAAAACCCAACAAAGCAACAACCAAACTCAAACCCCAAATACAACCATCTCCACTGCCCCCCTCCAAATCTCCTTCACATGACAGCGGTAAAACAGCTGAAGCATTACTTTTCTAGTTATTGCATCTCTCCCTAAAAGCATTTATTCCATAAAAATTTTCCATCTCTATTTGAAGCTAACAAAAGTCACTGCAGGAATCAGTAAGGATCAGACTGGACTAGGATCTATTTCTAGATCCTAGAATGCCTATTCCATAGCATTGCTCATAAGGCAGAACAATTGAGTAAATTGTTATTTTACTCAATCAACCATCACCTCCTATCTGCCAGAGCAAATCACTTAGCATAACAACTACACAAAAATAAACCCTCCAAACTTAAACAGGAGACAGTTACCTGATGTTTTGTTGTTAATTTTGGTTTTTTTTCATACCTTTTCAATAACAGCAGGAATAACTTCCAGGCTGCTTGGGCGGACACACAGCTTGTTGTACAGCCTGCCAGCTTCAACCTGAATAAAGGCAAATAACCATTGTATTGATTTATCAAAGTAATTTGCCCATTTCCACATGAATAAAATGAAAGAAATGCCAGATGAAAAGCAACAAGGTGGAAACTTCCCCATAGAAAAATGCAGCAGCAGCTGGTGAAAACTGTCAGAACCATACTCATTCCTCTGAGTGCTTAAGTTTTTTGGCTTTTTCTTTCCTCCCCCATAAACTGGTTTATTTTCTTGGACATTTTGCTTTTGTCCATCTCAGAACAAACAAAGGTAATTTATACTAACTGAAAATCTAAAACAGAGTATGAATTCCAGCATGAGTAGGGAAAAGACATTCCAGGCAATCTGCTGTATTTCTACAATGCCATTTTTAGACCAGTAGATGGAGCAAATCAACAGCATTATAAGATCTGCTAGAAAATGTTAGTATTTGGTCTTGTTTTTCCTACAATAATGAAGAAACAAGAAGTATTTAACTGAAACCTTCCTGCAGAAAGTTGTATGTCTGTGTACCTGTGGGAATTCTTGGAAAGCCCCCATGGTTTCCTGATTTCTGTCAGAAGAACCTCCAATAACAATCAAAGGCCTAGAAAAGTATATTAAAAAACAAATAAAAAAACCCCGTAAGTGTGTGTATATATATATATATATAGCACCCACAGATCTCTACAAGAATATATACAGAATAAAGAAATAGATGCTAAATATCAGAGTGTCAGCCAGTAGCCTTCCCAGCAGCTTTTGGGTCACCAGTTTTGGGACAATTTGGCCACATTAAGCGACTTGCACCATACAAGTTCTAAAACCAAATCCCACTGCAGGCAATTTCCATTCAAGTTTGATAATATGGGTGACACAGTGGTTGGAGGGAATGACAACACCCAACAAGAAGTTAAAAAGTATTGATTGGTCCAAAAAGTATTAAGATGTGTGTTTATAAAGGGTACTGTAACATGCACAAGCACTAGAACTAAGAAACAAGCTATGATACAAATTTTCAAAAAGATTATGTTTTCTTTGTATACAATTTGGGACACAGCAAAGTTAGCTGGCTGAAAGCACAGCTCCCTGTATTTTGTTTTTAGTGAAAAAAATCGAAAACCCAAAGAAAGAGACAAAAAATTAACATGCCTGCAAGCAGTCCTGAACTTGAATTAGTTCACAGCTATGCGAGGAAGGCAATATTACTTCACAATGAAGGTTATACATTCCACAGGAGCATATTTTTTTGTCATTTCCACAAAATATAATAAATAATTTTCCTACAGTGAATGAAAACCTGTCTTTTATTCAAATTGTAGGTCAAACTCCTTAAAATGCTAAGTACTGAGTCAACAGAAGAAAGTTGTTTCATTAATCTCCTTATTCATTGGCACTATATTGAAATATTGGGTTTATAGCTTTCTAAGCTTTTTCTCTTAAACAATTCATCTTCAGATATGGCCTTTCTTTGACTGCATTTATCTATACAATGTATCAAGCTGAAACATTTGCAGTGTGTTCCTTGCATAATCCTAAATTTAATCACCCATAAAACCTGGGGATATGTCTATCTAGATCCAAGCTTCATAGCCAGGCCATTTCTCTGCCATAAATCAAAAATCTCAATTAGAATCCCCTGGAGCAGTGAAATGAGAACTTCAGGCTGTATCTTACCTCTGTGAAAAATTGTTATAGAAAAATTCACTTGGTGACTGCTCTACACATCTTATTCTGCTTATTCTCTCCCCTCAGTAAAATGATTATTACTATCCAAGACTGTTTGACAGCAACAAACCCCATGCCTTTTCTGAATTTATTTAAATATTTTAATGAAAAAAGTAACTACTACTTCCAAATAATGAAATACAACTATGAAACTGGTCTACTATTTAGAAAGCTGTTTCCAACAGCTGTATCTTAAAAAGATTTAGTTTTGCCCTTGAAGTTTTAAATAATTATAACTAGAAAGAAGTTTTTCCCTCAAGGAAATCATTGTACTACTGTCACAATATTACAGACATTTTGAAGAGCAGTGCTTATAAAGCAAGGCAAAAACAACAGTGAGGCAGGAAGAACATTTGACTATAATGAAACCAATAATGGTAAGTCTTATGGACTTGCAGGAGAAGAACTTCAGTAAATTGAAAAAAAATTCAACTGCAATTTCAGCATGCTTGTGTTTACTCCAAATCTTACTAACTATCACACACTTGTCTTTGGAGTCTATTGTCTCAGCCAAACTGAGGTACAAAATCTTCCTCAGAATGAGACAGGACAGGAGGCAGCAGCATAGCAGGTAATTTTCAGCGTGAAGTATCAAGAGATTTTACCCTTGAAAATGCAGTTTACCCTCAAAAATGTCTCCTGCAAATCCATAAGTAAATTACATACACACTTCTTTCTTATAACCAAACTCCTGACTCTTCAAAAACAAGGTTTTCATATAATCTTCATTTTTTAGGTCGATAGTGACAACAACATTTTAGTCAATAACTCATTTTTTAAAAAAGAATTTGAACACTAGAGGACTTTTTTCAAAATGTCAGACTCGATTTGTAGTGTTTCCATTACCAAGCTTCCCTCATCCATCAGCCATCGCTAATTCAGTGTTCCAGATCACATTGTTCTGGATGACATTCTGTTCTGTGAACACATCTGCTTGGTATTGCTACAGCTTTTTCCCGAAATACCTCAGTACAGCTTTCTGAACAGCTTTCAGTGGCAGACCAGACAAAGCTGTCATGTCTCAGTGAAGGCTTATAGGAGTGAATACTATCCCTCTGTACATCATTTAATTCAATACTTAATTACTGCTCTAAATGTCTGTGTGGGGAGCAAATACGAATTTTAACAATGCAGTTGTCAATTTATTCATGTATGAAATGCAGTAATTCAAAGGTAGTATGAATTTAAGTTTAGGAAACACCTGTAAGATGATCTCCATGATCATGAATGCATTACAGGCTAATATTGACTTCATTTTCAAACACATCCATACAACCAGCTATACTGATAGATTTTCTAATATACACACAATGGGGTAGGACAAAACCAAGAATTTTATCCATGAGAATACAAAAAATGTAATTAAATGAATTTTAAGGTTGATAAAGGAAGAATTCCTTTCTCATTATCCACATGAAAGGGGAAAAAAAGTAAAATACTAAATACCCTGGAGCTCAACATCTGAAATAAGTAACAACAGACAATTATTGGAATTTTAAAGGAAAAATGCAGTTAAATTACCAGCAGTTAATGGTTGCATTTGCCATCCCACCAAGTGCGTGTAAGAAACCTGGACCGGACACTACAAGACATACTCCTGGTCTACACAGAAAATATAGAAAGAAAAAAAAAGAGGAATAGAGAAAAAGAAAGTGAGCACAGGGAACACCAAATAAATAATGAACGAAAATTAATAAGGTGCTGAAATACAGCATATTAAAGTTTTACTCAGGTCACCAAAACTCAGGAATGGCTAGGAATTTGTATGAATGACTAAAGGTAGACATGAACATCAGAAACTATGAAGATGTATGAATCCAATTAGAAAAGCAAGTGAACAATTATGTGCCACCCACACACAGGTGGGAAATATACACAGGCTTATCCTAACACAGCTCCTGACTTCTTCTATCACATTTGCTCTGCCATCTAACGTTTATATGCAATTTGGTAAAGTTACATTTGCAGTTTTCTCAACTGTACTTTATCAGCAGTTAACAATGAAGAAAGCTCACACTGGAAGAAGTGCATCTGATTCAACACAAATTTTACTGAAATTTAATTCAGGCAGAGACACTCGTTATTCCAAGGTGATAAGATAAAAAATGGTAATTCTTAACTAGTGAGCATTTAACAGCTTTGCACACTCTTTACATACCTGCCAGTCAAATATCCAACAGCAGATGCAGCATAACAGGCCTGTTAAAAATATTGGAGTTCATGATATTATTATTATGTACACATTTGATGTATTTTGTACATAATTTTCAACAAAAATACTGAAAATAAGCAGGTACAGATTATTCCCTGACTATAAGATCTTAAATATAAGTAAAAGCTCCATTTTGCCTTTTCCATTATAAGATAGGTCCATGAAGATTAATGTGAAAAATCTCAAGACTCTTCTCCATTTCTCTCCACATTTCAGGCTCCTGTTGTTACAAGATAATACATTAGGATTATTTGGGATTTGGAAAAAAAAAATCAACTAGATAGAAAAACCCAACTAAAACCTGGGAAGAAAAATAATTAGAACAAAACACGAAAACTTCTGCCTTCCACTGCCTTCTGGATGAACATGGAAGAGGGACTTGCAAGAGAAAGACAACAAGCAGAAATGCAGCCATTCTGAATTGTATTTCAGAAATACTGTATTCCAGAAATCAAGCAAAAGGATGAAATCTCACATTGGAGAGAATCATTAGATGATTTGGGATTGTCTTTTACAATACTTCTCACTCCACTTTGGTAGCACACACTTAAAGAAAAATTATCTTTCGAATAAAAATCATGAAAGTAACATCTACAACATGTGCTGGCATAGCTCATCAGCAGCGTTATTGCAGAGCATGTTTTTAAGCTATTCCTGTAGTGATATTAAACATTTAGATATAAATTTCACCTGGTAAAAAGACAATATGTGATCAAGCTTACAAGTGACAACAGAACTCAAGAATTCACATGTGACATTGTCCACTCTCTCATATTTTCATACTCCTGTCTTGAAATCATCAACTTCTAACACTTAATGGATAAAAAGCCCTCATTTTGCAATATTTTGTAATTTTTTTAGGCTTCTGGCCTTATAAACTGCCTCTTTCATTTTTAAATAGAGTGGAGATTTGACCTGAATTATAATTGAGTACTCTGGTGATAAGATGCCCACTTTGGTTCCAGCTGCCATTATCAAAAGGTTCTTGAGCCCGATTCCCTTGACAGCTCCACCAACTCCAGCACATTACATGCTCACAACTAACTTCGGATACAAATATCAAGAGATTGCTTTGAATGTGTAGTGATAACTATTATTAAAGATTAAGAACTAACATAAACAATGTGTGTTGTTAACATATAACCATATAGTAAAGGCTGTTTTGAAGTTCAGAACTGATCTGGGTTACCAGTCTCCTGAACAATTGCAGCGATCTCTAATTAGCCAAGGACAGCCACACAAAACACACGGCCCTGTGAAGTTGCAACACAGTTTTCACTGTTCAAAGGGCACATGGATGCAGGTGGACTGCTTCTGGCAAACTTATGCCATGTTACGGGCCACAGGGGACCAGCTTATGGGTATTGGTAGTGCTACGTGTAACTTCAGGCTTTCATCAGGTGTTTCTATTCTGCAGCTTTGTTAGCTTTCCACAGAATCATTATGGTTGGAAACAACCTCCAAGATCACTGAGTCCAACCTGTGACCAATCACCACCTTGTCAACTGGACCATGGCACTAAGTGCCACGTCCAGTCACTTTTTAACACCTCCCAGGATGGTGACTCCACCACCGTCCTGGGCAGAATAAGAACATAGGGATGCCAACCAACAAGTACATTGCTTGATTATTATGTCACGATGGAGATTTTATTGTGTTTTAACTTGTTTATGGGCCCTATTTCCTATGAACACTACTAATGAAAACTTTACCACTTTTACAGGGAAATCCTTCTGCTACATCTGGCCTAGAAATGAGGTAGAAACTCAATCCCTGGTAAAAAAACCCTTAATTTTCCATATATTATATACAGCTGACTTCACCAATAAAAGAGGCAGCTGTATACACATCCTCAACAGCCAGACCACACAACTGAGACATCTAAAACTATGACATGTATATATTGAGTATATCTTGACTGTACTATATATAACCTTTCACCCTTTGCCAAGAAATTACTCTATTATTCACTGAGGATAAAGAACAAACCAAAACTCACTACAAGATGCAGCTTCATTCATCTTTTTCAACTCCCCAGAGAAGAGAAATCCTGACATTTTGACATTAAAACCAGTCTTGGTGTATTTTTATTCCACTAAGCAAAAGCAGATCATAATTTGTCAGCAGAATGTTTTTTGTGTCCTTCCTCTAGTAAAGACTAAATAGAACAGCATCTCATTTGGCAGTGCAAAGCAATCTTCTCTGTTAATTACAGACACATGAGGAAATTAATTTTAATCATGTTAGTAACCACAGCTAAAACTAGAATATTTACTAAATGGCCTACAGGAACAAAAAGATTATGCCGAATTCCCAGTTCTTCAAAGACTCAAATACACCTTTTAAACATGTTTATATGTGTTTGCCTCTCTCATATATTACTGATTTTCCATAGAGACACGCATTCCTCTAAATTGTCACAGTCCAATATAATAATGTAAGGATTAGACAGCAGAAACATACAGCTTACAACCACCTGATTTAAGAGAACTACTGTAACAATACTTTGTTGAGGACTGGGACAATCCAAAACGTTATTAACTACAGAAATTAAGGAAAGCTGGCAACTGCTGTAGATCAGCTATGGAAAGTTGCTGGTCCCTCTGCTACCAGTTCAGCAGCTAGCAGCCAGCTCCCCATCTTGTGCAGCAAGAAAACAAGGCACAAACCCGAGGTTATTATCTTCAAGCTCAGACCACCCAAGAAACGAGTGAGATTAAAGAGTTACTACTGTGGGAAACCAATCAAATGCAGAACTAGCACCATAACACCAAAATGCTGAGGAGCTTGGCTCTTAATTTCTGACACCTACACAGTAAGGTTGAAATATACATAACAAGAGAGTCTAAGTATATGTTCATAGTGGATTTTGAGCACTTGGAAGCATTTTTACTTTCTATTTTGCTAAACGGCGGTTTGCTGTTCTGTGAGCTTTTAAAACACAGGGAAAAAACCTAGAATTATTTAAATTGTCAGAACAAGTTTATCAATCAACAGGAAGACTTTCCTCTTTGGGCACTTAAGAACACCACATAGACAGGAAAAAAAAAGGTAAAGGAGTAGGTAATAAATTCCTAAAAAGAACTAAAATACTACCAGTTGGAGAATGATAATATTGGAAAGTGTGTAAAAAGCTACAGAAAAGCAAAAAGCCCTGGATGAGCACCTCAAAACCTGGTAGATAATATCTGACAGTATATCACTTGAGGGAGATAACTTTGATAATTTTTTGTTCTCCATCACATGCTGTCTTTAAATTATTTTTTCTTTTTTTTTTTCCCCTATCCTTGCTCCCTTATTGGAGAATAGAATTTTTAAATGAAAGATGTAATTCCCTTAACAGAAAAGGAGGGGCCACTTCAATATGGAAGTGGGGAAAGAAGGGCACAAAGAAACACTCAACCCAATGCACCAATGTTCTCCATTATTCCAAAACAACAGTGGCTGCTCCTGTATAGGCTCTTTAAAGGAAAATTCAGAGACCACATTCTTTCTAGTAAGGAAACTTAAATTGGGTTTTGTTCCATTGTAAAACAGCTAAGGAAAGGGTTGGTCCCACTACAAATATATACTTACAGCTTGTTCATTTCTCATTCCCACATATTTTATTCCAACTGCCTGGGCTGCAATTGCGATCTCAGTGACTGGAATACCAACAATGCCAAACATGTATTCAATATTCTATAAAGAAAAATGTTGAGAAAAGTCAGACTTTTTTTCCCAAAAGACAGCTTTAACAAGCACATGCCAAACACAGACATGCTAACTACACAGGCAATCTAAAACTAAAATGTAACATATATAGACACAAAGAAGCTCACAGGTCACTGTGGAAGCATCAGCTGATGTTTGCAGCTCAGCCCTCTGTGGTTGTGAAAGCCCTGCATTTTGGGAGTCTACAAACAGTGGGACAAGGGTTCGGTGCCTCAGTCAACGTGTGTTTAGGGTTTTCTACTGAGCAATTCTTACCTGGGACATCTCTGCTATGTCACTTTCCTGATTCTCAGTATGTCAGCTTCCTCCACTCTGAAAATACCTCATGGCACCTTGTGTTTTCACACTCTCACAGAAAATTAACGGCAAAAAGCCCCCAAGAAATGGTTGGGAAAGTACCCTGCCCACAGAAACACAAAGACAGAGAAGACTACGCTTATCTGGATTACAACTGAACTGCTTTTCTATGTTTCACAGGCCAAACGCAAAGTCTTCTCCCAAGACCCGTGCCAGGCCTGCAGCACCTCGAGTTTAGAGACAACACGGAGTTTTCGTCACTGTAACGGAGGCGCAGGAGGCACATCCAGCAGTCACGGGGAGAGACGCAGGGGACCCTCGGCATTGCTTGCCGGTAACGGGGGGATCGGCTGAGCCCGGGAATGGGGCAGGCTCGGGAATGGGGCAGTCCCTCCAGGAGAAGGGAGTCAGTGTCGGTCTGGGGAACGCCGCCCCGCGGCCGGGCCGGGCCGCTCCCGGGGCTGCGCGGCGGAACCTCCCTTCCTCTCCCTCCCTCCCACAAAGCGGCGGGGCGAGCCCGTTCCGTCCGCCCCCGGGAGCGCGGCAGCGCCGGTCGGGTGAGTCCGGCCGCGCACATTCACTCGCTGCGGGCTATCCCGGCCCGCAGGCTGCCGGTGTCCGCCCCCGCGCTCTTACTTGCGCTCGGAGGGCCTGGACGATGAGCTGCGCCCCGCTGACCGCCTCGCCCGCCATGCCGGCCCCGCTGCCCCGGCCCCGCCGCCCGCTTGGAACGGGCCGGGCCGGGCCGGACCGGAGCGGCACCCCGGGCGAAGGGCGCACACAGTGATTGACAGGCGGCTCGGCCAATCAGACGCGGAGGGGGCGGGCCCGAGGGACCAACCCCTGACCCCGCTGGCGGGAGGCGCGGGGCGGAGACCGGGACAGTTTCCTATTGGCCAGCGCTGGTAGCCAATCAGAGATCGCGAGGCGGCGGCCCTGCAGCGTGAGGCTCGCGGCGCGCGGGGGCCGGGAGCGGGACCGGGACCGGGAACAGGACCGGGAACAGGACGGGTCTTCCCGGGGCCGGCCGGGAGCGGGCAGGGCGGGATCGCTGCAGGCCCGGCCGCGGCCCCCGTGAGCCGCAGGGCCGCGCGGTACCCGGGACAGCCGCCCCCGAGCGCTTCGGCTGTGTGGGGCAGGTCAGAGGTGGCGAGGGCGGAGCGGGGCAAGGTACAGCGCTGGTGTGAGGTACAGCGCTCCTGTGAGGTGTGAGGTACAGCGCTCCTGTGAGGTGCCCGCTTGTGTGAGGTGCCGGTGCCCGCCGCCGGCGCTGACCGGGAGAAGCGCCAGAGGAGTGCGAGACACCCTCCCAAAAATCCCAGCTGAAGGATGGCGCACGCCCCTTTGTCCGGCTCTGCCCATCCTGGCACCTGTCCCTGAAGTGACACAGGTGACAGTCCTTGCCTCGCGGTCCGGCTTGTCCGTGCCACCGCTCGGTTTGTCCAGCCACACCACTAACGATAGCAGCGCTCCTCACTCGCCAAACGACAAAAAAACATAGATAACAAAACACAGATGACGTAGATAACAGAAACCTTCACAAAACCTACATTATAAAGTACTGTAATATAATGCAGCAAATAAAAGCAGTAGACAGGAGGCATCAGTGGAAAACCCCTTGAATTTCGTAATATTTTATGTATTTTTAAAATATGTTGTAGTAGATAGCAGAATGGCAGCAACATCACAATCCATGGTTATCATTCAAACTAAGACACTTTTATTTTTTCATAGCCAATTGAATATTTGCCCAGTAGTCGTTACTGTTTATGTTACTATTATTTGTTTATGTTGCTGTTTATGCTACTCTACTATATGTTAGGCACAGCTTAACATGCATTTGCTATTAACCACTCAGGAGGACCCAGGCTAGAGTTGTGCTACCTGTTATTTCAAGGGCTGTTGGACTCCTCTGAGTGTAGCAGGAGGATATGTGTTGCTTTTCTCTGTGTATACGTCCAGGTGTGGTGACAGGTGACAGACTTCCAAATTTCCAAAGCTGTTGAAAAGCAAGTGACTGGATGCTTTACTTCACTGAGAAACACACTGAGATCAGATGGTTCTGAAAAGGTGAATAGGAAAACAGGCTGCAGTGTGACTGGGGGGAAAACTTGGCATCCAAACTTGGACACCAGTGGTTTTTACCCTTTGTGTGGAACTGTAGCTGGAATATTGTGACTGCATGACAGTAATACTGCTATGAAATATTTATATTTGGGCAACATGATCCTGCTGAAGCTTGTCTGTCAGGCAAAAGACCACATAAATCACAGGAAAGGGACATAGAAAGAGATAAAATTGTAAAGCATTTCAGGTAATGAAAATTTAAAGTCATGGCTCAGGTGAGGTGACAGCTCTGTAGGTCCTAAGCAAATTTGCTTCTCTTCAAGGAAAGGATTTATGAGATGGTGTGACACTTTCCAGTAGGAAAAACATCCAGACTGTGGCAGAGACATACCTGGAATCTCAACAGCCAGGGCTGAATAAATCCTGTTGGTATCCTTGTTTTGGCTGGAAGGTTTAATATACCCAAGCCCAGCCTTGTGGCTTGTCATGGCTCTGTGTGTTAGAAGCAATCCATGGGAGAGCAGCGTCCTGTTTTTAAGCTGTCAGGGGAAAGGCTTTAGGGAGCACTCACACAAGTGCTCAGCCATCATCTGTAGGACTAGCAGTAATCACAGCCCAGGGTTGGACTCAGAGGAATTATTTTAGTTATTTTAGTTGCCCCAGGTTCAGCCAGATGGGGTTGTGTAGTTGCATGTTCAGTGCTAAACCTCTTGTGCATCTAAATGAGTAAAAAATTCAGATTAGTACTTTTCAGTGTTTCTGACCACCAGGAAATGAAATGTGCTAGAAAAATAAGACCTCTCCAAGCATGTATGTAAAATACAACATTTTGTAGAGGCTCATAACCTGTTAATTTTTTTCTATTAGTGTGTTTGGTTTTTAGAAAAGGCAATTTTTCTAATGCATAGCAATTCCATCTCGTGATCTGAAACTCTCCAACTTTTTCCATCACTAGTAATGACGAATTCTAATTACATCTTTGTTGACAACTTATTAAGGAACAGCTGACTAGAACCCATTCCTGCCCTAAACAGGCATTTTGGCTTTGAAGGGGTGACAAGAAATAGAAAAGAGAGTTTTGTCAGTGAAGTGCAACACAGCTTGTTTATTTTCAGTATGTTCCTTAACTGTGAGAGGTTTCTCACCCCTGAACTCCCTCCTCCTGCTACTGCTTTACATCTTCACATGTGCTTTGGTATTTCAATTGCAAAGCTGAGCTGCACAGGACAAGGAGGCCCCTCCATTCTTGATATGCATTGCCAAATCACCCCTCAAAAGTACGGAATGTTTTCCTCAACATGCAGAACAGCAAGGATTGCTTGTCATACATCACTTTTCAAAACTGTTTATATAAATCCAGTATCTTTAATCCATCTGATTTCATAGAGGCCAAGGTTTTGTTCTGTTTTCATCACACTTTCAATAAATTTACCCTTGAAGGCATGTACGTGTGGACACATTGGCTAACTAAAGCTCAGGGAATTAGGAATACGTAGTTGAGTTTAGCAGCATTGAACAGATAAGTTACTCCTGTACCCTTAGAAGTGTTACTATTAGATGTTAAGACCTTTTGGTAGAACAAACAGTTCTTCTGCATACCATGGGCACCAAGATCATCATTTTGCTGTCCTACATAATGCTTTTTCCACTTTCTCATTGTTAGGTACTAAGCAGTTGGTGTTTAGGGGGAAAAAAAAAAAGCAATATTCAGGATTGTTATTAGCTGCTTTTCATCTTGGAACTCAAGCAAAGAGATATTTTCAGTTAACTTGCTATAGACTTTCTTTTTTTAGGTATAAAACTACATTTAATATAACATGAATAAAAATAAGACTGTGATTAGTTTAGAATTTATCTTTTTTTCCCGCTGGGCTTTAGAGAAGTCTCTTCATGCATGTGTCTCTCAGTCTTTATTTTGTTTAGAAAAATTCAGGGAGTTGTAGATCACAAAGACTGAAGGCCACTAAGAGTGTTTTGGAACATTTTTTTTTTCTTGGATACAAGTTCACAGAGAGCAAATACAATTAAAAAGTCAGTAACTAAACTTAGAGCTGTCAATATATAGCACCAGTAGATCTCTCCTGCATGCTCTTTCAACTTCACTGATACTTTAATGATACTAGTGACACTGTGGTGACAAATACAGAATTCTCATGTTGTGAGAATAATTCTGAATAAAAAGGCGTTTCTATAGTCTTTCTGAAGTGTTGCACAACCATTGACTGTGTCAGTCCTTGTTCTAAGTCCTTTCCCTAACTTGGGAAGTCAAAAGGTTACATGGAGAGCCTATACTGTAGAGAGTGCCCCAGCCTTCCAGACTCAATAAATCTTCATTTTTTTTCTAAGAAAAGCTAACTAATGCAAATTTTCTCCATTTTGTATAGATTTTTTATTTTTATTACAATGAAAGCATTTTTAACCTTACTTATCTGCGTTGCATGGGAGGAATGCAGATCTGAATTGCACTCAACATTTTTATAAGTGTTCAAAAAACCTGCACTGTAGGAGAAATATTTGCCTATTTTGTATGTGGAGTTGGAATACAGTGAATTCATAATCCATTAAGAGAGGCATTTTCCTGATAGATGCAGAAGTATTGTCTAGTGTAATTCTCTTGGCAATTATCTGTTTCAGTGTTGATAAAGTAAGTCCTATTTCTGCTTGACTGCTAAATACAGTCTCTAAGTAATTTTAGGAAATGCTACTTTTAAATACATCTCCTGTCACCGAATGGGGGAGGAACTGCAAATTTGTGAGCTGCTTTAAACTTCTCTCAAAGATGTTTTGATATATGGTGAAATAATCTATAAATGAATGTTATTATAAAGGGAAACCAAGCAAGGAGATCAGTAGAACGATATATGAAGCTTAAATGCTTTTGAACAGGACACAGTTGTTTAAAGCACCAGTGTAGATGGATTTAAGGTTTAGAAACATCATGCATTTGGTCATTCTGGAGCATAAAAGCACCACACTGGCTGAGAGCCTCAGTTACCATCCACACTTAATTGTAAATTCAAATTCCTGGCGTGATATTTTGCTCAAGCTCCGCCACCCACCTGTCTGGGTTTTTCTCCCCTCTAGATTTACGGCACTGACCATGGTGGCCCTGTGCTGGAAGCTGCCCATCTGCTTTCTCTTCTACCAAGTGGTCTCAGGAGCAGCGAGGAGGGAGGGGCACTACGTGGCGGCCGTGTACGAGCACGAGTCCATCCTGAGCCCGACCCCGGCGGCGCCGGTGGAGCGGCGCTCCGCGCTGGAGCTCATGGGCAGGAACCTCGACATCTACGAGCAGCAGGTGCTGGCTGCTGCCAGGCAGGTACTTGTGTGTGCCCTGGGTATATATAGAGCAAGTGCTGTTTGAAGATAATCTTTCACACTTCTGTTCCCAGGCAACTAAAGCCGTATTTATATCCATAACTATGGTCTGGGTTCTCAGACTGGGATCTGACCTGCCAGCAGCTCTGGAAAAGAATCAGGCCAATTAGCATCCCGCCTGACTCGGGCTATTCCAAGCTTGGAAAAACACGCCCATCATTATTTAGTATAGGGACATTACTTTTCTGTTTTGGTCTGAATGCCTAGCTCCTTTCTGTTTTCTTAAATGGAAGGGTTTCCTTGAAACTTTGGCTGGCTGGCAGCTGTCTTGGGTTTGGTTTTATTCCAGTGCTCTCAATGGAAATTCCTGAATGTTTCTAAAAACTAAGGAAGTCAAATGCTTTGGAAATTAATGTTCTGCCCTTAACAACTTTGTGGAACTAAAATTTTCCATTCCTTTCTCCTACCCACCATGGAATGGTTCTCAGTCTAAATATATTTAGAGGAGAGAGACTAGTATTGCCAGCTGTTCTTAGGCGCAGCCCTCTTTCCTCCCCTCCCAAGAATCCCCAAGTTGGTTTTAGTGACAGGAAGCAAGTGTTACTGGCCCTACACAGAGAAGAATTAACTTGCAATTTTCAGAGATCTGTTGGTCTGGGAGAGAATAATTACTATTCTTATAGAATTTGAAAAGATGATTTTTTTTTTGGAGAAGTTCAGATGATTGGGCAGAAGCATAATAGCAATTTTTATGCAGCTCTGCACTCAAGACACATAAATTATCCCAAAGCCATCACATAGATAACAGGTTTGAGCTGACTTTTGAAAACTAACAGGAATTTGAGTGACTGGTGCTGTGTTTGATTTAAGAAGAATCCATCTCATTTTTAGGAACAATTCAAATCTCCCTGAACTTCAGGCAGAGCCTCTGGCATGGCTACATTTCTATCAGACTGTGCACTGCTTCCACAGTGAAGCTGTTTCTGAAATCAACACTCCCAGTACCCTGTCCAACCCTATATTATAATGGATTTAGAGAAATCTCTTCATGCATGTGTCTGTCAGTCTGTATTTGCTTTGGAAAAATTCAGGGAGCTACAGATCACCCAATACCTAATTAATTAAGTGATGCTGCACCTTTGACAAAGTGTATCTGCAAATAGCATCATTTTAATAAAAAATTAAGACAAGTTTTAACATCATCAGTCCTTAATCTGAATGATGACATTCTCATGACTTGTGTGAAGGGAGAATACCTTTGGTAAGAAATTGGATGCAGTATGCTCCTATTTGCATGGCCTTAAAATAATGTCAAATGCATTATTTTTCAAGATAAAGGTATGTGTCAGGTTAAACAAGTATTTTTTTCATACACATAGTTACACACCTACTACATAGTTACACCGGCTATTTAGTTGAAGAAAAGACATCTTCAAGCTACACCACTGGCAAAACATAATTGGGTTATCCTTAATTTTCTTTAGCTCTTTTTACCCATTAGATCCCCCATTTTCCTTTGCTTTGCCTACAAAACATGTCTGTTTTACATACAGGGGGCACAGATCATTGTTTTTCCTGAAGATGGAATCCATGGCTTCAACTTCACCAGAAGCTCCATTTACCCTTACTTGGATTTCGTTCCACATTCACACTCTGGGAAGTGGAATCCCTGCAGAGAGCCCTACTTGTACAATGACACAGAGGTAAATGTAGGGGTGATGCCTGCAGGAGTGGGATAATGGAATGCTCCAAGTGGGAAATAGTTCAAGTTGGTTTGCTTAGGGAAGTAAGAAGTTTAACAACTCCTAGTACCAGGAGTACATGGATGCTCAAGCTCTGCCAGTTTCATTCTTAGCAGGGGAGGGTTTAGATCCATACATGCAAGGAGATCAGTTGTGTATGAACCATATGGAATTGTCATCTCCTCCTCCCCAAACTGTGAAATGGTAACTGCTCTCTCGTAAGATCCGCTGTGTGTGGTTTTAGTTTGAACAATGTTTTATATAAAACAAGACACTAGTATTTCCCTTTTAATGCATTCTCATTACTTGTCTTTAATGACTTAATGACATCACAGCATTCTGACTCAGCAATCACTGCCAAATGATTAGCACAAGTAACAGGACTTACCTGCTACAACGTAATAGAAGTCACAGCTTGACACGGACCAAGCGTGATTATGTAAGATATGACCTGGATGTTACAAAAATAGTATTGTCACTGTCTGTTCTGGACCTGAACTGAAAATAACCATGCTCAGTAAATACAGACTGCTGATTCTTCCAGTACTCAATATAATGAAAGAAATCATGCCTGTACCTAGTGAGCAGGATTTGTGTGCAAACATGAATCACAGTTGTAAACAATTACCTATTTTGGCCTATGAATCTTTGTTACCAATGATCATAGCCAAGCAAGCAAGAACTTAGTTTGCCATTCAGATGCTGTTTGGAGATTGCAGTAATGTCAGTCTTTGGTACAGCACTCTGTGTTGTGGAATAAATATCCCAGTAATACTATGGTCTGCAATGTTTTATATTTCTTTGCTGTAATATGCAAGGTCTATCCCTTTCCATCTCTGCTTCTCTAAGTCCTAGGTAGTTAATGCTTTTTAAAAATTTATAGTAAAATCATCCAGGTGCAGATGATCATTATTAGACATTTGCTGTTCTAAAGGCACACACAGATCAGTTGTGCTGCCTTGGCAAAGCTTTCAGTTGACATACGGTGTTTTAAAGCCATTGGATCTCCTAAAAGTCACAAGTTTCTAAAAATTAATACCCTTGGAATAGATTTATTTACTTACTTCCTTCTGAGGAAATAAAACCCAGAAATTTTTTTCAGAGCCGTTTTAAAATAAACATCTGAAATACCTTTTTGCCTACAAAGCTACTGGTTCCAGTAGCTCTTGTCATGAAATCATCAGTGCTTTTAAATTCTACAGATGTGGTTAAATGTGTTCAATTTTGAATTTCGTAATTTGGAAAGTATTAGATAAGTCATAGGTGCTTAAGTAAAACTTACTCCACCACATTCTGAAGCGCTCACATTTAAATCTCCACACTGTTCTCCAGGTGGTTCAGCGCCTGAGCTGCATGGCTCTGAAGAACAAGATATTCCTTGTGGCCAACTTAGGGAGCAAGCAGCCGTGTGAGCGCTCGGATCCTCGGTGCCCGTCGGACGGGAGGTACCAGTTCAACACCAACGTGGCGTTGGCCGCCGACGGCACGCTGCTGGCCACCTACCGCAAACACAATCTGTACTTCGAGTACGCTTTTGACACCCCTCCAGAGCCAGACTATGCATTCTTTGACACCCCTTTTGCTGGCAAGTTTGGCATGTTCACTTGCTTTGATATACTCTTCTTTGAGCCTGCAGTGAACCTCATCAGGCAGTACAATTTGAAGCAAATTGTTTATCCAACTGCCTGGATGAACCAGCTCCCGCTTTTGTCTGCTGTAGAGTTTCAACAAGCTTTTGCAACAGCTTTCAATGTCAATATTTTAGCAGCCAACATCCACCACCCTACCTTGGGCATGACAGGGAGTGGCATATACACTCCAGTCAAATCATTCATCTACCACAACATGGAAAGTTATGGTGGCAAGCTCATAGTAGCAGAAATTCCTGTGATTACTGCAGATTATAAAACCAGTTTAGAGAGTAATGAAAGATTTAGAGAAAACTTACGTGACTCATGCAGGACTTTTACGAGCGCCTCACTGGATGATGAAGTTTGCTTTAAGGAGCAAGAAGAGACTCCTGGCAGAGTATCTGGAAAAGGAAAGGAACAGTCACCCCCTTCCTTTTATGCAGAAATGATGTATGACAACTTCACTTTTGTTCCTGTATGGGGGAAAAAAGGAGAGCTCCAGGTTTGTGCCAATACCCTTTGTTGTTACTTAAACTATCGGAGAGCTGTTCTAACTGATGAATTATATGCTTTGGGAGTTTTTGATGGGCTCCATACAGTGCATGGCACATACTATGTCCAGGCCTGTGCCTTGGTGAAGTGTGGTGGTCTCAGCTTTAGCACTTGTGGACAGGAGGTCACAGATGCTACTGCTCTGATAGATTTCCAGCTATGGGGAAATATGAGCACCCCTTACATCTTTCCTTTGCTGCTGACATCTGGTGTTACCTTGGACTTTGCTGATCACATGGGCTGGAAAAACAACCACTATTTCCTCAGCAAAAATAGAACATCTGCTGGCCTCCTGACAGCTGCTCTCTATGGACGATGGTATGAAAAGGACTAGCACAGATATTTGACTGAGTCAGAAAACAACTGCCCATCTGTTCAGAGTATGTATCTTAACAGAAATTGTTGGATATCCGTATTTGCTAGAGGTTCAGGTGTGTTTGTCCCATCACTGCCCGATTAGGTCCCATATTTGAAATAATGGCTGTAAGTGCAGTCTGTACCATGGTAGCTTATGTCCTACCAGGAGTGAAAGAACTGCTTTGCAAAGGTAAAGGCTTGCTGTGATCTGGTGAGATGTTTTATACCAGAAACAACCAGAAAACAATACTTCTCATTTCAACTGAATTTGCTCCTTTTAATTTAACCCTTTGGTTTTTGAGGGTCCTGGCTGGGAGTATGGAAATGAATAGAATGGAAAACTATTGCAAGGAAAAAAAAAACAAAGGGAAAGAAGACACAAATATTGTGCATAACATGCACAAGAACATGTGGGTATACATACATATAGCTTTTATGTGCTGAGGTTCTGATTTATGGTTAGGGTGCCATGATTGTTTTTTTCTTAGAGTCAAAAACTCCTCGCTGAAATCATTACCACTGACTGGCCACTCGGGTATCTGTAATCCTGTTACACATTTAACTGAATGTTGTGAACATCTGCAAAATAGCTAAACAGGATATCAATGACTGTGAAAACCTAGACTGCATCAAGACACAATTCACAAGAAATTATGTGCAAAGAAAACACCAGCACTGAATATCAGTGGCCATGTTATGTATTGTTAGAGTACTTTAAGTTTCCCTGTTTAAAAGAGCAGTCATTTTAAAACTGTTTTGACTTTAAGACATCTTACACGCTGTTCATGAATTAATTCAAGAAGAGTTATGAAAAGCACATAAAAAGCTGTGGGACAGCAAGGATTTTGCATCAATGCTTCATGTGCCAGATGGCAGGTTTGTGCTGCTGAGTAAAACACACCATTTTTTCCAGAGCAATAACTAAATTAAGTGCTATAGCTGTTCTACTGCAGCGAAGAAGTTGGGAAGAAAATATTCAAAGGTTATTAATTTGGGTTAATGTATTTGGGTTAATGTATTCTCAAGCATTATAATTTTATGGGATCTTACGGGCTATAATGACTTCATTGGGTAATGGCTGTTGAGTAATGGAATAAACACAACTGTTCCTTTGGTGAGTCCTTGTGTTCCAGCTGCTCTGTAAGTCAGGCTGAGGAGCAGAGCACAGGAGACAGGAGAGCTTGCAGTCTCCTTTGTTCTGGTCATCTGAGCTGTTCAAACTCAAACCACCACAGCTACAAGGATGTGTCCTGAGAGGTGCTCAATCAGCTCCTGCTTCGAATGAACTCACTTTCTGGTTTCAGAAAGCAAAACAACCAAAAAATTGCTGAATTTCTGCCTTTGGGTTTCTTAGATATTTACACAGAATTAGTGTGTAATTATGGAAGATCTTGGGCTCTATCAAACCTTCCTTCTCCAGTCTGTATCCCTGTGAGTCAGGCCCTTGTTGAACACTGCTCTGATACAGCAACACACCAGGTTTGTTAATCCTGCAGCATATATTGGACAGAAATATGGAGAGAGGAATGTCTGTATCTTATTAGGCATAAACTTGGTGCTATAAAAGTAGGCCATTCCACCACAGGGTTATTAAAGATCATTAATTCTTTGGCACCCATCCCATGTTCTTGCTGAACGCTGCACGATTCCAGGATGTACAGGGTAGAACAGAAAAGCATTTGCAGTGCTTGTTGGTGCTTCTGCTTCTAGTACCACACGACCAAGTCTGAAAGAATGGATCAGTGAACAACTGGAGATTTCAGCTCCCAGGACCCTCCACTTCGGAGGCTGAAAAATATGCATCTTCATGCACTAAAACACTCTTTGGGATTTAGTTCCAGAGCAGACCATTATCACAGTAAGTGAGGCCAAACAAATAAATAGCATTACATGTATTTGCTATGCTTAAGGAAAGAAGAGGTATTTATCTGTGGAATACTTGCAAAGTGTGTCCCAGAGAGCTATTCTAACTCTGGGTATGTTGAAGTGGTTAGAACAAGACCTTCTAGCCCTACTGGAGTTTGCATGAGGCACGTTCCTGTCTCCTCCCTGAGAAGGGCAGGCATTAAGTATCAGAGAGTGGTCTCATAGCTTGTTCCCTTCACCCAAAACAGCCACCTCTAGCAAAGAGACACTGGAAAGGTTGAACAGGCAGTACTAGACACAATGGATTACCAGGAAGTATCTACTCCCACCTCCCACCCTGATCCTTGAGTAACTACAGCAGAGTGTCTGTCTGACCCGGGGTGACCAGCAGTAACCCACAACACCCCCACACATTGGTGGCTTCTGGAAGTTTGTGCTGGAGCAGCAATCCCAGCACTGCTCTGTTCCCAAACAAACCTGCAATCTTGTGAGTGAAGCTACTCAGCACATGCTGAGGAGGTGTGAGAAGCCTTCAGCACGGCTGATGTTCACTAGTTACACACTGGAATGCAGCCCATCATCTAATGGGTATGAACGTTTTATTAAAGCTTCCCGAGCCATTCCTGTCTGAGAGTGGAACAAAACCAAACCAGGACACAAGGATTTTTGACACAGAGGAAGTAGAGCTGAAATCTAGAGCAGCTTTAAGCCACTCAGTCTGTGGACCAAAGTGAAACCAGGATTTGGGAATCTGTACTGACACTAAAGAACTTCCTCTCTGAGACTGCAGGGGACAGTGTCTTTAAAGGACACTGCTCCTGGGAAGGATAACAACCATAGAAACTCTCTGTCCAGGTAGGAGTAATAGCACATGAGTCAGAGGGGTTGGAAGGTTCCTCATAAGGGATCTGCTGCTTCAGGATTCACAGTGATTTTTCCAGGTGGATATTGGGATACTCTCCTTACCGTGAGACAAACACCAGAAAGCACGTCAAAGGAACAGCTGGAAAACAGAACCTTGGAGCTAATCAAGAGGCATAGGAAGAGGCTGAGATGACACAATCTGTTCAGGTCAGAGACTTTCACAAGGCCCACCTGGGCATAAGCTCCTTGAGGCAGATCTCAGCCAGTGAAACGAAAACCCCAAATATTCACAGGCTGAATTGAATTATCGCTCCATCAAGTTTTTAAAAGTCAACAACAGTGAAAATACTTGAGAGAGTCACTGTGCTCTCCTCTTTCCCTGCCCTGGGAGAGCAGGTGTGGGCAACACAGGTCAGAAATCAGAGGTAATAATGGAACCCACAGCAAATGAAACAAACTCTTGGTAGAAGAGATTAGAAAGGCTGAATTCATCAAGACTTTAATAGATTAGGAAGATTTCTAAGGTTTTTAAAAAATCATGCAGACAGTTTGAGTAACATAGTTTGGCAAGGGACAGAAAATACATGACAGGATACATGAATCACTAGATTTTGCTTTAAAACTATTTAAGCTATCTAATATATTCTTTTAATATAGAACACCTGAGATGTCAGACTTATGTCTGATCCCAGGTACAGAGACGAAAACCTCCAAGTCTGTCCTTTGACAAGACTTCAAAGCAGGTTTTGTTTTGTTCTGTTGTAAACCTGAATAGCAAGAGTTCTGTCTGCATCTATTGCAATTTTAATTTAAAAAAATAAAGATTGTAAGGTGCTTTTTTCCTCTTTAAATATTTAGTGACACCATCAATGTGAAGACAGCTTGAAGGGCTCTTTAGGTTCTCTATTATACAACTATGTTTACAGTTACATGGGGGAAAACTGCAAGATCTCTTTCCCAACCTCAGCTCGAAAATTGCCAAACTATAGCATGGAATGGAGTGAGCTAAATTTATCCTAATGTAAAATAACAGACAGCACACCAGGGAAGCATGGATAATTTAAATACTGCTTTATTTGAAGACAAATAGTGTGCTAAAGAGACTGGGATACCAGGTTGGAAAGGGCTGCAAGAAATTTCCAAGTCCTGTAAGCAGGGACAGTCGTCTTTCCCTGTCAGGAGATTCAGTTGTGAGATGAGCTGTAGAATTTGAAAATTTTAGTCATGTTTATAACTGATCTTCCCCAGGGAAAGGAAACCAAAACAGTCTTGTGATCCTGCTGGACTCTAGATGCCCGAACAGCTGAACAAGATGCTCTTTCTAAGGCTGCCATTTCAGACTATTTTTCTCTCAGTAGGTCTGAGAGGGAACACAGATCAAGCTGGGCACCTAGGTGACATTCACCATGTCCAGCCAGGCATTTCCTTCTCCTGTTAAGCAGTGGGAAATGAAGGGATTTTGTGATAAGGCTTACAGATTCTCATAAATACAGTAACAAGATAGTTTCTTAAGACTAGCCAGTTGTTTCATCATTAAAATTAATGCACAGTGATACCTTTGCACTTAACATTTGAAGACATATGGATATTACAGTGAGACAAGGACTCCAGAAAAAGCAAAAAGCCAATGCTACCAGCTAACAAAGAGGCCTGTGCTGTGTCTCTTCTCATTTCATAGAATATGACTGGAAAGAATCCACTGAGATCACTGAGAGCCCAACTCCTGGCCCTGCACATGATCACCCCAAGAATCACACCACATTCCCAATAGCATTTACCACCTCAGGTTTCAGTCTGTAAAGTTTGGAGCCCCATGTTTTATAAATTCTTATCTTGTCCAATTCAGAGTCACAGCTACACATTTATATACAAAAAAAAATGTTTTCCATCCCAATCAGAATTCTACTCCAACTGTCCTGCCAGCTTCTGCAGCATATTAAAGAGGATTATAAGGAAATCATCACAAATCACTGAGATTACTGAAAGAGGCAATAACTATCGATCTTGGATTTAAGGATTTGTATGAATTGGCTAGATCAGCTTTAAGAATTTAAATACTTACTAGTTCGTGATATTAATATCAATTTTACAAGGTTTGAATTCAGACCTATGGAAGTTGTGTTAGAAGTTTAAACTACTTATTAAGAGATTAAAAAAGGCCCTCTTTCCAAAGTCTAGTTAGTCTGATTCCAGCAGGCCTGGATTATCAGAAATTACTGTCAGCGGGAATCAATGCTTTTTAACCAGAATGTGATGGCATTTCTTTTGTGGATACGTACCATCAGCAGAGGCCCAGGGCAAAGTTGGGGAGATGAGGAAGATCCTCCTGCTATTCCTGCAGCTGTAGCCAGGGAAGCCCACGGAGCCCCCTTGCCTGCCCTGTGGTAGATGGAGCCAAAGAGCACGACCTCCAGTTCTGCAGAACTGCTGTTTCCATAAACATAAACCCTGTTCATTTAGGTTTCAGTTTTTTAAGATGTGAACTTCACTGATCCAAACATGGAATTGAGTAGTGTGGGCTCCCTGCAGACATCTAGCACTGTTAAAAATGTTCCCTGATTGTGACAAACTTCTCACAAGTCATGCTAGCCAGTTCTTTGGGCAGTATTCACTGACACTTCCCATCTTTCTACACACTGATCCTCTCACCCAGTCATTGCAGGATCAACAACAGAAAGGTCACCACGCTTCTTTTTTTTTTTGCAAAAGAGAACCTGAGTTACCTAAACACTTGTGTTATCCCCAACCACCAACTGCATTTAATGAACATTCTCTTTTTTTTTTTTTTTAAATAGTAGATATAAATAGAGCATGTTATTCTGGGTTACAACGGTAGTTGTGTTTAAATGGGTACAATCTGGGAAGACAGGAAGGCTAATTCTTCTCAAAACCAGAATTAATTGGGTTGGAGAATCTGTAAACATTATCTCATGCTTCTTTTTAGTCATCTTCCCTACAGCTTTGGGATCTTCAGTGCTCTCTTTAACATTTACACAGACGTTAAAAAGAGGACAACTTTGAAATATTAATTTTTACATATTAACTTATTTTTCAACCAAACATTTGTTAATTATTTAGCCTGGTAGCCAAAACCAGAACAGAGACAAGTCAGAATTTTAAACAAAATAAATTACCAGAAAAAAAACCCCAAACAATTGCAACCAATCTAAATTTAAAAAGTGCCTAGAATAAAAGCTCTGACTGTTCCAATAGTTATACAACTATTTTGGAGACATGTAAGCATGGGAAGGCAAGAAAAACTTACAGGAGGAAATACAAAGCAGTCCACAGAGATTTTATATGGAATTACACGAAAAATCTCCTCAATTGCAGTAGGGTCACTCTTAGGGGGAGACAGACTGATTCCTCATCTTATCAGCATCCAGCATTTATCCTGCAACATGACACTCTAAAAGTAACAGCTCAGCCTATGAGGTTAATACTGACTTGGCATTTTCTCCTGCAGAACATTTATCCTGAGAATGGAAAACCCATAAAACATCCCAGAAGTCAGAGTACACAGAAAGCTGAGCAGAGCCAGCTGTCCTCACTCCGTAAGTCCATTTGATTTTTTTTTGCCTCCCCCAGGATATAAAGGGTTTCTTTTATTCTAATATATTGCTTCAGTAGTCCAGCCAAGGCTCACTGCTCTCCCTTGGTGAAAATCCAATTGATTGCTTGGATAAAGGCTGTAAGAATAGCTGTGCAATATTCATCTGTAGAAAATCAGGAGGGTTTCTTTTAGAAAAATTGAGGTTCTAACATAATTTTCTGGAAAACAACAGGCCTCCAATTGAGGTATGAACTTTTTTTTTTTAAACCCCTACCAGACACCATCATCATTATTTGCTTTTCAGAGACAAGGAACCTGCTGTTCCTTGACCTCTCATTAAGGAAGTGGTCTCTGAGCACAGTAGCATGGTCTTTAAACAAATCACATTCCATTTTTGGAATCAGACCATATTCTAATAATAATCTTAATCATCACTTACAAAGCACAATTACTGTCCTACCCATACTGCCAGGTAGTAATAGAGTTTTGTTTTTTTTTTTTAACAAAGACATGCAAATTGTAAGGTACAGGCTCACTGAATAAACAGCAATGATGAGATAGATGAGATACACAAATCATGTAAATATAAATTCCTAAGTTGATTTAAGACTTTGTAATTAGAAAAGACAGATAAATTTAGCTTAAAAAAGTTCACAAAACCCAAGTTAAAATAATGCAATTTAATGCAGTGAGAAACTTCCTCAAGAGGTGAGTAGCAACAAAATGAAAGGCACAATTTCTGATTGACATAAGGGAACGAACACGTTCAACAGCACTGTTTTCTGCATGTCTCTGTATTCCATATCCAAATCTTTGACTTTCCAACAAACCAATGCCATCTGAGCTTTTCCTCCTCTGTCACCCAGCCTCTACTGCACTGCAATTTTCCCAGCAGGACAGGAGTGTCCCCTGCTATAATTTGTGCTACAGACACCGCACAGAGATAACAGGTCATGTCCAAGTCAGACAGAGGTCAGCATAGATAATAAAGGCCCTTTAATATCATCCTTTCACAGTGCTTTTGAATTAACATCAGACAGTTTCACGAACAGAAACATGCAGCTGTTACCTTTTAAATAACTGACACACCACTGGCGTTCTCATCAGGTTTCCCACAAGCATTTGATGAAAAAAAGGGTCCACGTTGCTTCAGCCTTTGAATTTCAATGGTTGCAGTGAATCCTGAGACAGGCCAGTGTGGATCTTGTGAGCGCTGCCTGTGGCACAAACACCACTGCCACAGAGCCACACACGTGAGATTCAGAGGGAAGAGAGCACAGACATCACCACCTCCCTGAAGTCCTCTAACTCTGCTCACAGATAAACAATGAACACAGGCACAAATGGTTAAGGAAGCAATATTTATAAGGAAGCCTAAAGTAGTAACGAAGTAATGTAATATTTAAAATTAAGTAGCTCACCTTCACTTTAGAATTAAAATGCTGGCAAAGCCTTCGTGAAGATTTTATAAACTCCAACAGTTTGACAAGAGACTTTGTCAATAATTCTTAGTACATACAAATAAATTATTCATTAGTAGAACTCACATTTGGGTTTTATTATACTCTGTAAAATATACAGGACTCTTGAAGTACTGAAAGAATGCAGGTAAATACAGTATTCAAGCAGTCACTATTTCTATGTACATGCTCATTAATTCTTCAAAAACCCCACAAAATTATCAAATAGATCAAAATATTGTCCCATGTTTCCACACTATGTTCAGAAAAGCAGCTGTTAATTTACAATATCAAAGATTTCCAGTTTCACAATACAAAAAAAGGATAAAAATGAAATTGGAATCAGTTTGTAGTAATTTATTTGTACTTTGCCAGGACACGCAAGGATTCCTTGCACGTACATAAACAAATTCACTTGAAAAGTAACAGTTATAGTTAAAGCAGAGCCAAATAAAGTAAATTCATATTTAACAGACAAAACTTCAGCTTACTTATGTCAGTTTTTCATTCTTCAGGCAATTAAAAAAAACACAGTAGTCTGTTATAAATTTAAAAAAAAAATTTGGGCAAGTCTGAACTACATTTACAGGGACCTGTTTCTGCTGTTTATTTTCTAAGTGGAGCACAACAAAGATACACAGCTCTTCCCACAGACCAGACACTGTACTTTTTTCTCTAATAGGGAAATATCCTTTTAAATTCATTCACCTCCCCTCCTCCCTCCCCCTCTGTAAATCTGGGATTAAAAAAAAAAAGTGACAGGGATATACAATTTTAATGTTACATATAAATTTGTGATGTAAGGAAGCAGATAAATTACTGAAAAGAACTCTCAGTCACAACAGGGTTATCAAGACATTTCAATTCAAATTTTTTATGCGGTTTCATAGTTTCCAAGTTACTCATGTATTTTTAAATTAAGAAAAATTCCATCCAAAACCCAAAAGTTAAAAAAAATCTGTAACTGTGCAACAATTACTTCTTCCCTCCCACATCTCCCACCCCTTCCTTCCCTTATTACACTGTACATTTTTCACCCTGACTTCACCTTGTTAGCTGGTTTAATTTTAGTATTATAAAAGTATGACAGATCATTTTCATTTCACCTAAAAGAAAAAGAAAATAAAACTTAAAAGCACATCTGCTTTCTTTTATGGTATATTTAATAGTGTCGGAAGGCTTCCAGATGATTAAAAAAAAATAAAATTCAACATTTAAACCCAAATCTAAGCTTCTTTTCCAGAAGTAATTAAGGTTTGGTTGAAATAACTCCTCAAATAACCTATTCCAGTTTTCACAAAAATGTATTTAATTAAAAAAATCTTTATTTGGTCCTTTGGCAATTTGCAGCACAAACAATGCCTACTGTACCAAACTCATTTATTGCCTTCAAAATGGTTTTAGGTTTATTGAGAGCATTTGAATCTAGCATCCTTTGTCTTGTACAATAGTGTTGTTCATTTACACCAAGTTGGGTGCCCAGTCTGCAGGAATTACTCCCGGCACCAGAAACAGAATGGTAGAATACGGTTAAATAAAACAGTTTTAACATTCTTTATTTTTTTTTTTTTGCCATGGATTCAAAGTACTTATTCAAGAATTTATGCTTCTTCTGCAAAATATGCTCTTAAAAATCTTCCTAGAGTCTCACAGATTTTTTTTTATATGTAACCACAATAAAAAACTTCTTCTCAAAGGTGTGTCCTCCTTCTGTATTCAAACAGCAACAGCCTTCTGATAGCATGAGTCTGACCTTCCAGCGTGAGGGTTCACTCAGACCTACAAAAAGTATCTTCTAATAGGTCTCAGAATCTGAGTCATTGAGCTCGTCTTCTTCTGTGTAGGGGTAGCCACCTTCCCTGCCAATGTTGTTGAAAGTACAGTAGGAGCTGTGGTCACTCCTCATGATTGGCAAGGAATCGAAGGTGACAGTTTTTGAGGTGTTGGTGTAATGGTTAATGGCATTGAAGGTGAGGGAGGGCAATGTGCTGCTCGATGAAACAGGCATCATGGTGGCCAGGATGAGAGCCAGGCAATCGGCCACGTCCTTGTTGGGCGCACAGGCCAAAGCTGGCGTGTAACCTACAAATCAAGAGAAAACAAAACCTTCATTTAAAATAAAGACAATGTGCGAATTTCTCCAAGTTCATACAATCTTTCAGCTGCAAAAGTATTTTACATTGCTTAGTTCCGCACTGTTTAAAAGAAACAAAAAAATGAAACAAATGCATTATCAATTAGTATTTTTAAACTTCTCGTTAACAAAAACAATCTTGAAATTAATGGGCTTTGCAAAAAAGATATAACTGCTTTGTTAAGCACAGCCAAACACTCTAGGCCAGTGAGAAAAGCCCAGATCTGAAAATGGTGAGGAAGTCACCTGGCTGAGGAGAGATAACTAAAGGCAGCCAACAGGGATAGGTGATGGCATTCACTAAAGAGCTACTGCACAAACTACAGCTCAAATGTTTCTTCATCCCAAATCTCCTCCACAGCTGTTCATCACAGACAGGTACTTTAATAACACTGTGCTGTCTCAGTAACGAGCTGACTACAGGATTAAGGCCACTTAATTGAAAAGGCAGAGTATAATTAACTTATATATTATTACAATATTCAATAATATATATTATAAACCCAATGCCTAATTTTTATTTGCACGGTATCAATTAAGAAATCCAGAGAAGTTTGAGGAAATGCCAGCTGGGTTAGCAGGCTAGAACTTGCAGGGAGACCTCTTGTTGCCCAGCTGGTCCAACCAAACTTCTGCCAGGCATTGGTGCTGTGACAACCCCCAAATGCAGGAGGTCTCGGGCTATGGAATGATTTGCAGTCAGGTCACGTAGCTGTGACATCTCTTCTGGGTTTCTGTGGCTCTAATAATCCTTCACCATTGTTCCTTCTGCAGCTTCCCCTTCTCTGTGTACTTGGCTCTATTCATTCAATGTCAAGAAAAATGCTTCAGATTCTCCTCAGTGGAGATCCGTGCACTGCTCCTGTGTCAGACTTAACCATTTGGAAGGTGCCTGAGGGCGAGTTCTGGCACAGGTCTCGGTGCATCGACAGCACCAAGGGACTGCCCTTGGTGGTGCCACTGGCAGCTCTAAAAGCAGGGCAGTCTAAGTATTAAGAACTAATGTCACCACAGATCACAGCTAATTCTGCTGCCAAGAGCAGAAGTTCTCCTCCCTGGCTCCACCTGGCAGTGTGTGCCCAGGTCACGCTGCAGCAATTCTCACTGTGGGGACAGAAATGCCCACAAGGAGCTCAACAGGAAGACTCATATTCAGGTACCTTTGGGAGTCTGAAGTCCCCCACTACCCCGAAGTCCACAACTTTAAGGTGTACAACATCCAAGTAAAAAGCACACAAGTAATTTTAAGTAATAGATGGCTTTAACACAAACTGCATGATAGACTTCTATCCAGACTTTAGGAAGGCAAGGAAAACAAGGCAATGCTCACTCTACCAGCAAGTGTTTCAACTACTTCAAAGGAATCATCTTTATTTTAGAAGTAGGTCTAGATCAAATTTTAGGATAGAGCTCAGGAGCAGTTACTGTATTGTACAATTGCACATAAGTATTAAACCAGTAAGCACATTATGGGAAATAACTGTAGCTAGAAATTAAGAAAACAGCAAGCAGGGGACAGTCTTGCAGCTGAACTATTATTTGCTCAGGACAGACCTTGTGCTTGATGCTTTGAACAGAGCAAGACAAGAGTCCCTGCCCAAAGGAGCACACAATCCAAGGAAACACAGAGAAGTCAAGCACAGAACGCACCAGCTGACCATGCGATAGGGCCGTACAGAAGTGCAGCGCAGCGGATGTTTTCATTGTTAGTAAGGTACCACAGCACTTAAACAGCTCAGAGTTAACAGTGACAGTCTGCAGAAGAGATACATTTTGAGAGGATTCAGAAGCAAGGGCCAGAGCTCGCCACACCTGGATCATGACTGCATTTCAGGCATGTAAGGCAGAACAGAAGGCTCAGAAGTGATACTCAGATGCACACCATTTAATATCTACAGTTGCTGGAGGTTGTATGAAGGTAAGATGACACACAAAGTAAGTTTATTCAAGCTGGTCATATTCAACACCATTCCTTTCACTAATGTGACTTGATTAAAGTTCAAAGAAGAAAAACAAGCAGTCATCTGCTATTTTTAAGGGTTTTGTTTATTTGTTTGTCTGCCCCTGTCCCCCCCTCCCCCCCCTTTTAAAGACTTCTAGGGTCTTGAATACTCGTGTTCTTTCTGGAGCAGAGCATCCCAGTTCATCATAAAAAAAGATCAACGTAAGGATTAAACCAAATACTTGCTTCTGTTAAAAGTTCTCTGTTCTCTAAAAACTGTGCTTATAATTAATATACAATTGTAGGTCTCGAGCTCCTGGCTTTCATAAGCAGGAATGAAATAGCCCAGTTTTATTCTTGCCTTAGACATAGGAAGATGAAGTAACTGCTTACACCATGGAAGACTGACATCTGTGTCCTCCACCATATTATATTATATTAACTCCACTACATCAAATTCAAATTTATAAGAACGAATTGTAATTTTATATCACTTAACTGCAGAGTGATAATTCATAAGTCAGGGAAACAGCAGATATAAATACTTTATATTTGCTTTGAAGATGATGTTGGTAAATGAACTGACTTCACTGCAAACTCTTACTCAGCTCTCCTGTAATGGTCCCCATAATCTGCACTTTTACCTGCACAAGGCTTCACAGAACAACAGCAAAATATTTACTATTTGTAGATGAGGCAATAGAAGTAGAGTGAGCTGGGGCAGCATCCTTGCACAACAAAAAACAAGAATCTGCATGATGGACACTGACTTAAGGCTGGGGCTGCCCCTGCCCAAACACAGAGCTGCTCCCTCCCCTGGGGCTTGAAAGTTGCCAGGAAGGCATCTACAGGAAAATCAGAGGGTTATTAAAGTTATTGCAGGTCAGTGCAATGAGAGTTCTCAAGATCAACTGAATGAGGTATTAACACTGGGAAAGAGATGAGAGTCTGAGGCACAAGTCATTTTATAAGCACTTACAGAAAAATTCCTTCCAGAAAACTGGGCATCTCCAATATAAACTAAAATACAAGTTAAATAGTCAGAAAAAAACCCACTACAAAACAAAACAAACAAAACAAACAAACAAACAAACAAACAAAACAAAAAAAACCCCCAAAAATAAAAAAACCCTGAACAGTTGGTTGAGTGACAAAATAAAACTTCATATGGTGTCAAATGAAAGCCAATGATTTCTTTTAAGACAGGCAAATTTGCATTAATAATATCCAATTCAACAGAATTTCTGTGGATGAAGGTGATGGCAGTTTCATCATGACTGGTGTGGAAAAATGGGAAAAAAATGAAATTTGAATAAGAACTGACACAACGCTGAGAATGAACCCTCAAGACAACTGCTTTGGGGAAGTATACTGGACAGTTAAATTTGCTGTTTCAGCTGCATTTACTCTTTTAAAGAACCAACAGGAATAAATTTTTTCTACTGACATTAGTTCTTAAACAAAAATTATCTCACCACTTTCCGAGATGCTCTATGACAGTATGACTTCAAATTTAGAGTTTTAAAAATCTTATAAGCTATTTATAAACTGAAACGCAGGTAACTGGAGTGATGCTGGTTTTTTTTAAAGCTCATGTTTTTCAGTAATGATCTACAGCTCAGATATAGCAGCAGAGGACTCAATTTACACAGCTATGGACATAGAGACTGCTTGCAAAACGTTCAATGTAGGTTTTACAGAAAGGTACAAATTCAAAGACAAAAAGTGGATCATCACTCCATAACAGCTGAGGCTCTGCTGGTTACATGTTATATATATCAAGACAGGTCCCATGTAAAACACTAAAACTTTCTAAAACTAAAATTAAACTCCCATATCATCTAATTCTGTATGAAATGCCAATCTTGTCTGGCAGATCACTGATCTGGACTATGCAAAAGTAAGAGAAAGTCAGTGTTGTGATCCAAAATATTCCACTGCCTACTTCTTCAGTCAGAAAAAGATTTCAAGGCTGCTTGATATATTCTCAAGCCTGCTTAAAATTTTATAAACATAGCAATTGCTATCGGAAAGAAACACAGTGAGAAAAAATATTAGATAGCGCTCAGACTTACTTTAAAATTTAAAATGTGAGCAGAATTAAAAGGATTTGTAGATCCCCAGGCTGCAAGGGTACTTTGACACAAATGTTTTTCCTCTGTTATGTCAAAGATCCATCCTAACAAGGGACTGGCTTGGAGTGTATGAGAAGCCCACAAAAATGCAAACGTCTCCAGTCAGCATACATGTGATGAGAAATAAAAAAGATCTTTCAATCTTTTCATTTGAGGGAGTTCCTTTTAGCGCTTATTCTTGTGCCCTATTTTAGGCAAGGAATGATCTTTAAGTCACCCATGTCACTTTAAGCAGTGTAATTTGAGAAACACACAGAGAAAGTCACAGTGAACACTGAAAGAGGAAAAACTTTCTAAACTGGAAATATAATTAGAACTATTAATTAGGCACATCACTTTTGGAATACAAAAACAACAAACAAACCCAAACAAAGCCAAAAAGCAAGCAATCCATTGCCCCACCCCTCCCCAAATCCCAGCTATTGTTTTCATGGCATAAGAGACAGAGCCTTACACTTTCAAAAGCACAGCTTCAGAGGACCACAGATATCTTACATGAAAATACGCGAATTAGTCAGTAAATCTAATTTTCTTTTGTTCTTACAAGATGAAGGATTTGTTCTTGTGATAAAGCAGTTACTTCTTACTTCTATGTGCCAAAAAACTCTGAAGAGCCAGAAGCTTGAGAACAGTAACTGTGAGCTGTAAATCATACTAGCTTTTAAAAGCTAACACCAATATACCTACTGTGACAAAACGAATAGCAATTCAATCCAGCTTAACAGCTGAAAGTTATATTTTACTTTGAGCATTATGTTTTTCTGACCATTTTTGGTATGCCAAAGCTAGTGCATTTATAGGTGCATCATAAAACTACTTTTATAGTGCATCATAAAACTACAAATGCAAACCAAACATTTCTGTGCCATGACCTGCATCATTCTGGAAGTTTTCACTCTCCCTACACTTCTGCTGCTTTGCTAAAATGATCCACCACCAACGTATTTTTTTCTGTGAGGGCAACCTACTCCAAGGCTCATCCGAAGTTTCCAGAGTTACTGCTTTACAGGGAGTTGAGTTTAGAACCACAGTTCCTTACAGGAAAACAAAGTTAGATTTTTCTTACCATTTTCATCTACAGCAAGTACACTTGCTCCCTTCCCTAAAAGCTCTTGAACTACAACCGTTAGTCCATTTCGAGCAGCAACATGCAGAGGTCTGTGAAGACAAGCAAACTCATATATAAACCTTAGAACAAGTCATTACATAAGATAGGTAGCTTGCATCTAGTTAAATGTAATACTTATACTTCTATGTTATTTACACATTAAATAACTATTGCAGATGTAATAACTAAGATGGGAAACATTGCAAATCTCTTTTCTTATTGCAAAGAAACTCTAAAATATCACTTGTGAACTTTCTTCTTTCCACGGCAGCACACAGTGATGAAGCAGCTGCTAGTAAAGATGTGCCTGCTTATGGACTTTAACATGTTAAAAAGTCAGAAACACTTGGCACCCTACTGTTGATAAATCCCCCACTCTGTAACAGATACTATCACATCTGAGAGTTACTGCGTATCACTGCCATCAGTCACTGGAGTTCTAACAGCAGAATGGCAGTCGTTTGCTGCCACATGTAAATGCTCATAAGAGATGCAGAAGCACTTCATCAATCTGCCTTCTAGAAACCACTATATTCCATTGCTATTAGTGATGAAAAAATATTTCGCAGTATAAGGCAAGAAGCAAGAAAAGCAGATTACTTTTCAAAACCTCAAACTACTAACCATAAATCAATTTTGTGTTGACTTGCTCTATAAAGGAAAGTGTAGCTTTATCTCAAATATTCTAACTATATCAAATGCAACAGTCTTTCAAAACTGGTTCCCACTGGCTTAAATAAAACCTTACTCTCACTCAGCAGGAAACAGAATAATCAGCTTACTTCCCTTCTGCTTTATATTACTCTTCATTAATTCTAAGATTCCTGAAGTTGTTTGAATTAACTATAAGCTATATTTTGAGTTGGAAACAAATGCCTTACTTAGATATCAGAAATCCAAAAGATGCAACCAGGAGCAGATTTATCTATGGTGCTTACATTAAAGTATTAAAAATTCAAGAATGACCACACCCCACAGATATACTGAAAAATGTACTGTAATGAAAATAATTTTAATGTAGAGACCAACAATTTTAATGCTTATCTTGCCACAAAGAAGGACTTTGTTTAAGGTGTTCAGAAAGTCCATTTAGTTATTAAACATTTGCTAAAGCAGTAATATTTTACACAACTGTTAAAACCTTGCAATTTATATAAACACTTTATGGAGGTGCAAATGTGTACATATTTTATCCTATGACATCTCTTGATCAAACTATTTGAGCCAAGGCATGTGGGTGGAATTACATGAGCCTGTGGTAGCCTACTTTCCCACATCTCTTCCCATCTCCTTTTTGCTTTTCCTTCTCCCAAGACATCCTTGCTTAAAGACAGAAATGAGGCAATCAATCCTTTCCTGCTTTCTGGTTGTTTCATGCTGCCTGAGGTGCACCATGGTGAGCAGCAAAAGCAAAGGAAGAATTCTTACTATTTTAACTCCTTAATTCAAGCAGATCTCAGGGAATACTTGGAAGCACTGTATGAGCTTGATTATGGCAAGATTCCAGAAGGGATATAAGGCCAGAAGAATATGTGAGTTGCTTACAAGTTCCAGTGTAGGTGTTTTTTGGTGTTTTTTCTTTTTTTCCTAAATGGACTGTGATACCACTACTGAAGCAGTCTAATAATAATTAATGTGCATAACTCAGCTACACATCGTGTGTCAAGTATTCCCTGTAACACAAATGCAGTCTCTAAAAGGAAAAAATGCAGAAGTAGCCCATCTTGCTTGGTATGACAGACCATGCATTTCTAAGGTTTCCTTCTGATTCAGCCTAACCAAATAGGTTTAATTCTACTTGAGAGACAGTCTTCAGGAAGGTTTAAAAATAGTGTATTCTCCATGATATTTAATAGAAAATAATGTTTCATCCTTGAAACATGAAACAGAAAGCATGCTAAAGAATAAAAGCACACTTTAGGCAGGTTTTTTTTTTTTAAGTACCTATCTTTGAAGACCAAGTCTTAGTTTGCCTCAGGTTGTTAAATGAAGTGATTTTTAATTGAAAAACTGGATAATTTTTAAAATAGAAAAATCTCAGTTTACAGGTAATCTCAGTGGATTGCAGTAACTCCACACATGAATCACAGTAATGTAAGTTTTATTTATCATCCTATTCGCCCACAAGAAAAAAAAAACATCTAGAGCTTTAAATATGAGGAAAATACCATTTCAATTCCAAGTTGGTTCAACTCTTGGTACCTATTAACAGTTTAAATTCAATGAGTTTGAAAAAAAAGTTCTGAAAAACATTCCTCTCTATGAGCAAGATACACACCAAGAACTCATCTTTCAAACACCCTCCCTGCTGATACATACGTTTGCAAGGCTGCATTGGTGGCGTTGATGAGGTTTCTATCCGTAATCTTCTCCAGGATTAACAAGGCACTAGTCTCATGACCCTTAACACAGAACAAACATCAGTCACATAACAAGTATTCCTCACAAATTGCTTTGAGTGTTTTCTCAAAGTAACAATACTTTCAAACAGTGCTTGATAACACAAAGCTCAGCACTGCTAAGTCAGAGCGTGCACACACCTTGCTGCAAGCCAAATGAAGTGCTGTGTTCTTAGAACTGTCTTGCAAAGTCAGATCAGCCTTAGCACTGCTAACCAGCACCTCTGGGGAAATAAAGACTTGTATTAACTAAAAGCATATTCCTTAAAATCTAAATGGCAAAATGAAAACAGAATTTTGGCAAAATACGTTCACAAGAACATTAACTGTAAGGCTACTTCACCCACAGTAAGATTAACAAAGCTAGGAGCAGAAATATAGAAAGCTTTCTCTTTACCAACTGTATTCGTCTGTCCATTTTCTGCAGCCATCATTAAAGGTGTTTTCCCAGAAGAATCTACAGCATTTACTTGAGCACTGTGACCAAGCAGAAGCTGTAGACACTCAACGTGATCTGTAAAAGCTGCTGCATGCAGAGGTGTTCTACAACAGATCAAAACACAATATGGCCATGTTCAGCCATGCCTTCTACTGTATTCAAAGGGGCATCCCTGGCTGTGATACTACAAATAAAAAAGACTCTGCAGTCTAATCCTTTGCAATCAGTATTGCTGGAGTTGTGACTGCTGCCTTTAAAAGGTCCCTTTCTAGGTTCAACTAACACCACCCACGCAGTTTATTAAAAGAGATACAATTTGATTCAGAAAAAATAAAATATGCATAAAGCTTTATCCACAAAGTGATAAAATTTAAAACATGCTCTAAGTTGCCTGTATAATAAAAAGCTGATTCAAGTTTACTGAATCAGAACAGGATTTAAAAAAAAATCTAAAATTTATTTCTAGCACAGAATAAAACAAAAACCTTCAAAGAATAAAACGGGGGGAATGAGAAATTAACATTAAGTAGCAAATACAAAACCCCCAAATGACTGAAGAATTTAGCACAGCCACTGTATGACATTATAAACATTCTTTCTGCATTTACACTCTTACCTTCCTTTTGAATCTGTTGAATTTACAATACCAGCACCTAGTGTATCAATTAACATTTCTGCAGCACCTTCATTGTCATTTATCCTATAATGAATTAAACAGACTGTTATTTACAGAATGATAAATCTTTTGTTAAATACAGCAATGAAATTGATGAAGAATAATTTTGCACTTCCTTACACAGCACAATGCAAGGGACTGAAAGAATTTCCTTCCATTTTCTGAAAAACTTCCTGTTCCAGGAGCAGCTCTACACAACTGTCATGACCTAAAGCAAATATGAGAGTTAGGAATTGAAAAGAAGGGAAAAGGTCTAACTATAGCTTACAGTGAAAAATATGTATCTAAATTAGATTAGGCAGTATTGTATTTGAAAGTTTCAAAGAAAGACTGGTTGTATTCAAAAGGGCTGAATATTCAAGATTTAGCAACAACACAGTATTAGAATCCTGAAAATCAAACTGACACGTAATACTGTAAACTTTATGAAATTTATAAGGTATCTCACGCTGTATGAAGAACATCCAGAACACCTAACTGAATTCTTTACACCTTTGCATTTCAAAATCTTCTGTACATTCACCACTTCGTCTCCATGAAAACAACTCCACCATTTGAGGTTTATTTTTGTTCCACATTTAGTTGAAATTATCACCCAGCTGCATCAGTTCAGTAGTTATTCACTTAGTAATAACTGGTGAAATGAAGGTTTAATCTCTTACTTCTTGATTTTTCTCTTCAGAAAAAATAAAATATTAAATCTCATTCAGAGATTAAATAAAAAACAACCTCTACTATGTTCTAAAAGAACACACAGAACAAAATCTTTAGCAAATGAGCTGAATGATTTTCCTGCATTTTAAGGCTTCCCTCACGCTCAAATCCAAGAAAAGTATCAGTGGAAAAAAAATTATTGAATCACTTTTATATGCTTGAGTTTCTTATACCTACCGTAGTTGGTATGAAGCAAGTTTAAAATAGATTTAATCTGAAACCGCTCCTTCTTATTAAAGTTATTTTTTGGGATGTGTGGCATATTTCTATTCAGAGGTATTAGGCTGAATTTCTTTAAAGACTCCTTGAGGCATAAAACTAAGATAGTATATGACAAAAAAGTAGGACAAAAATAAACATCTCTTATGTATCAGATGTTAATACATTCCTCTTCAAGATATCACGTCTGTCATTTTCTCTCTTTCACTGAAAGGAACTGAAAGAGGACGGACTTTATACATTGCTTTTGTAAGTATTAATAACTTTTACCCCAATACCAACAAACAGATTTAGAGCTGTATTTTAAAGCATTTTACCATTATAGCAGGCCCAGTGCAGTGATGTATAGCCGTGATTGTCTGCCATTGCAGGTGCTGCATCCACAGCAGTGGCTGACTGCAGCAGAGCTCCCAGAACACCTATATGGCCACACGCAGCTGACAAGTGGATGGGGGTCCGTCCCCTACAGTCTTGTAGTAAGGACTTAGCACCATGTTGAAGCAATGCTTCCACACATTCCTCATGCCCAGTAACTGCCTGTGAGAGGGAGACAGGAAAGGACCAGTTTGAAAATACTCATCTATATAAGCCAAGGTGTAGAACTAAAGCAAGCAAACCTCAGGCAAATTCTTGCATTTTTAAGGCGTAACAAAATAAGCAAAATAAGTTATTTTTATTCCTGAAAAAAATATGACAGAATATTTTCTTGGAATAACACTGAATGAACTACTAATCTCTTGGCCTCATTCAATTGTCTTATCTGGCAGACACTATACACAAAATATTTGGCATGCGGCATGCATCATGCTTTTCCTTCCTCCCACTAACACTACCTTCCCCCCAACAAAAAACTGTACTCTAGGACTTCTCCAGTCAACACTTTACAGCAAGATTAGGAGGTTCTAGAAATCCAAAGGAATTCTGAGGGTAGGTAGTAAACAGGCAGAATCCTTCTTTCGAATGAAACTAAAAATACAATTAAAAATTAAAATGGCAAGATGAGAATGAGAGATTCATTAACACTACATATTAAGTCCTTATTTGAAATTAGCATGTAGGAAACTGGAAATGAAAGAAAGGGAATATTCTCTTACCCCTCTATGTAATGCTGTCCTTCCCCACTTATCTTTGGCATCTACATTTGCTCCTTTGTTAAGGAGAGAATAAACGCAGTCGGTGTGCCCATTGAGAACTGACAACATCAGAGGAGTCCTAGGCAGAAACAGAAATAAAGTGGGAATTTACACTTGGAAATTTAACAGACTAGCACTCAGCTCAAGTGTAACAACTGCTATCCTTCCAATCAACACTTTTAAGATTTACATCATCAATGACTTTCCACTCATTTGCTTTTTCAATTCAAGTAAAGTAACATGCCCCAGTTCAGAAGTCCTGATTAAGTAACTAGAATCCATTTTCTCCAAATCTGGGCAGTAAGACATGTTTTAGTTTCCCCCCAACTGAACAAGAACATTTTTCACTCTCAACTTGATGCTTATTGCAATAATTTCCTTTTAAAATAAGTTAAAAATAACTACTGTAAAATATTGGGTTTTTTCTTTTATGAAATGCAATAACTTTTGCAGAACAGAATGTCCATCATTTAAACTCACTGTCCATTTCCATCTTGAATGTCCACTGCATTCTGTGGCTCTGCATTTCCTATCAATAGCCGCAAACATTCTGAATGACCATTTGTAGCTGTAAAACATCATAAAAATATGGGGTTTACATTAATTGCCTTTGAGTAGAGAGCTCAAATAGAACAGAAACCTACCTGCCCAGACTGAAGCCCATTAGCTTGAAAACCCAGCTTTACCATTGTTATAACTTAAATTAAAATATGAACACCAGAAAATAATTTCAGAAATCAGGCATTCTCAACTGTACAGTGTTAGAAACAACTGATTCCAACTATCAATTGCCAACAGATTTTTTTAAGATATATATAAATGAGGTTGCACATATTAAAAGTAATTGGAATATATGCTTATACAACATACACAAGAAGGAACATTAAAATATAGGAATTAGCATAATTTTTGCTTGTTTTAAGGCACTGGCAAACACATACCTAGCAAATCATAGTCAGATTTTGTTAGCAAGTGTAGCATGCGCATAGTTATAAAATAATAATGGAAATCACATTTGGAAAGGGGAAGGAAATGTAATGCACAGATGTAATAAACCAAGCAGTTAAAAAAATGGAGAAAGAACAAACAGAAAATTGAGAAATCTCATTTAAATGCAACTCATGAAAGATAAATGATTGCTTCTTGGAAGGGAAATTATTTCTGACCTACAGCTGCAGTATTCAGTCCACACAAGCACAGTGACAATGCATGTTTCTGTAGCTGACTGACATGCTAACACAAGTTAGGAAAGCTCAATCAAACAGAAGAATGCAGCTTGTGCTCATGGACAACAAATCAACAACAAATCAAGTGGTTAGAATGACGATGTTTTGTACATAATGCTCTTTTTAACCGCAACACTTCTGTAACACCATTACTATAAATGTCAAATTTAATAAGCCTATTTTTAATGTGAGGAAAAAAATAAGACTATAGTGTGGATTCTAGACTCAGAGAAAGGCAGGCCTGGAGATGTTTTCTAGGAAAGTCAGCAAGAAAATACTGCAAATGATTGCTGTTATTTTGAAAATGCTCAGGAGCCATTTAAATCCTTGGAAAAAAATCAAAGCAAGTTTTCATGTCTCTTCTCAAACTGCCAAAATTCTCCAAGACTCCAGTCATTTTTAGAAGCATTTTACTGCCAAGACAGGCAACAAAATTTGCCCGTCTAAATTTGGGCTGCGTGAAAGACGAGGAGAGAAGCAGGGGCATGGCACTGACACCTGCCAGCACAGCCAGTTGAATGGACAAGGACAGTGCACCCTTCCAGAGGGAAGTGTGGGACAGCACTTCTTGGATTCAATTGGTTTGTTGCATTAATACTGGTTCCTGCCTGTAGCTACATGTTTCTCAGCACAGCATATACCTTAAAAGTCATCCTCTGTTTCTAAACATTATTTCTTAGAGCTTTAATGACAGAGACAACAGATTATCCGCTTCAAAAGCCAAAATTTTAGAGGTTAGTGGCTAGCACATACCTGCAGCATGAATTGGGGTCCTCTTCACAACGTAATCTTTCACCAAGATTGATGCTCCCTGATTAATGAGCACATCTACACATTCCACGTGTCCCTTAAAGGCAGCAAGATCCAGTGGTGTCCTTCCATTGTTATTCCTCACATCAAGGTCCAACAGTGACTGTACCAGCACTTCCAGAGCTTGATGGTGGCCGTGATAGGCCTACAAGAGTAAGAAAATTCTTCAATTTTCCCATCCTTAACATTTTCCTCTTTCTTGCCAGAACTATATAAATGAAACTGTAAAGAGACTATTCCTATTTTAGCATGCAGAAGAGCAACTGATGCAGCACATAAGTAGTTACAAAAGTTATGGCTAATTTTAAAAACCCCACAATTTCAGAAGAAGGTTGGTGGGTTTTTTCTATTTTATCCTTTCAGTTAGCAACTGCAACTACTCCCAGAAATCATGTCTTCAATCTGCATAAATAACAGTATTTTGACTACAGTACAATGTTTCATTGCTTTCTGTTGTAGTTACATCACCCTCAGATTATTTCAAGTGAGGAACATAAGCAAACTTAAGTCATTTCTTCCAGTTTTTTACATAAAATATTTTAAAAAAGCACCTGTAATAAGAATGTAGTACAAGTAGCTTTCATTTACCACTATCAAAGATTATTTTTTACTTTGTAGATATATATATATGTATTCATGTACTGCAACAGACTCTATTTGCAGAAAGTACAGTGTGGTTTTTCAATAGCCTTAAATGAAAAGTGAGAAGATCAAAGCTACACATTGAGCTAGTTACTCTGTATTTTGAATATTTTTGTATAGACAGAATTTCATCACTGTCCTACACTACTCCTTCTGCAAATCCTTCTTAAAGTACTGAGGACAAGCATTTCTCATACTAAACAATTATGAGAGTAAAACAATGTAACGATTAAAAAACTCATAATTACTTATAGAACAAGTCTTACAAAAGTTTCATTAGCATAAATTTTAATTAGAAGATTCCACATGAAAGCTGTTCCATAAAGCAAATTTCATTTCATTTCCATAAAGCAAAGTGACATGCAAAAATCATCCTGTATACCTCATTCGGGAGCATTAGTACATATGTTTGCATTTTGTTTATTAACCTATTTTGAAAAAATCCAGAATGAATAAACCTTTGCAACAACTGTTTGCTACCAGATGAGCTGTCATCACTGAAGAACTGAGAACTTACAGCTAAATGCAGCGGACTTATAGGTGCTCTGTTGTCTGAGTCATTCAGCATGTCAGTACCTGACGTTTCCATCAGCTTAGAGAGACAAAGTCACAGTGAGTGCAAAAACCCCTCACCTTTGAAAACACTCAGCAATAATTGCTACCACTTCCCATATACAACAGATTAAAAAATAAAGGAGAAAAAGTAGGAAGAATAGTAGTGGGTTACAAATGTCCTGATCCTGATAAAAAAACCTTTTAGAGTTTGGATCAACTGCAACACCTCCCCCATATTCATGTTCCAACCTCAGTAGTTTCATGCTTTGCATGATAATGCAATAATTCAATCAGAAACAATTAAAATTAATATTTTTTCTGAAGTGGCAATATGAAAGATGAATACAAAGGGACGACAAGCACAGGTGACAACAGCAGCAGGGAAAAAACCTCCAAACATCAGTCAAGTAAGCATTTTGATTAGGTGAAAAGTCAGCAGAAAACAGTATGAAAGGCCAGAAGGCAAGACGGATTTCTCAGAATAGGAAAACATTTCTCAGAGAGAAAAAATGGACTAAAACAAAGGCAAAAGCATTATAGCACAAAAATATCTATCTATCTATATTTCTCTTTGTGACTTTCATATGTGTTCTGAAGTTTTACTTCTGGGTCTTTTTCAAGACCATATTTAATTAAGTACATTAGTAGAATTAAAACATTCAAAGTATTTAAGAACAGCAAATACATTCAAATGACATTTTCATTATCACACTTTTATATCATGGTCATCCAACTCTTTAAGTAAAAAGCCACATGGCTCTAAAAAATAACTCCCGTTTTAAAACTGTAAAGTCCAATTCAATTTAAAATGTAGTGGAAATGAAATAATACATTCATGCATTGAAGAAATGGTTGAGTAAGTCTAAAAATAATCAGTATTTTTAAAACTACCCTTTTGCTCTATAGCAGCACTTAAAAAATGAGAAATAATACACTTACAACATCTAGAGGCGTTTCGCTTGCAATCTGTAATTAAAAACATTCACAATTCATGTTTGAAAACATTTTAATATAAAAGTGCAATTTTAATAAAAATACCAAAGTTGTATAGCACAGCATACCAAATAACATACATATTTTTGCAAAGGGAACAATAAAAAACTAACTACAGCTTTATTATCTGAAATTCTATTCTGTGGCCACTAGTTACTGTAACTGCATGAGCTATTTTATAAGGCACCCTTTCTTTACAGGTTTTCCCCACGTTTTCATTTGCTCCTTTCAAATGACATTCATGAAATTTCTTAAAAGTTCTCAATGGAATAACTTATGGTTATTTTATTTCAGCCACCATCAAAAAAAAAAAAGAAGAAAAGTAGCGTAGTCTAAATTAAGAAACAAACCAGAACTAATATCCCACATCTTCAACCAGTTATCTCTTCATCTGAGAATTTTTCATTTTTTTTAAGCCAGTACCTAGCTCCTCACCTTGCTTCTATTTTAGGAATACCAAATGCTTATATTTATCTGCACAGAGGCTGAAAAACAGTACTGACCCAGCTGAGAGCCAAGGTGGAGCAATCCCCTGGCCTCTCCATCCCACCCTGTAAGAGCAGCTGTTACACCTTCCATCGAGGATATGTTCTCTTACCAATTCAAGACATAAGCGGTGACCATAGGCAGCTGAATAATGAACTGCGTTGTATCCTTGTTTGTCTCGGATCCCAGGGTTGGCATCGTTTCTTAGCAAGTATTCCAGGCACCTATTCAAATTGACATATGCAACCATGTATCTAAATGCTGAATTTCAACTTAATGCTAAGTGATAAATTGTTCCAATTCAACTGGAAAATAGAATACAGCACACAGGGACACTGATTTAATGTGCAATATTGGCTAGGACTAGAGAAAGCTACCTCATTACATCAAACATAAAGGTCAATCACAAAGCTTCAAAATTTGAAATAATCCTTCTCTGCAGACATCCTGCATCTTCTGAGTTACCTGACTTGGTTAAAGCTAGTATTTCATGGCTATTTTCCTCCTAGCTAACACAGCTGCAGTTACCTTTGCTAATAACAACGATTACTATTTTGTATGCTTTTCTGCATTGATCCCTTCTTCTGTATGTTATAGGGAAAGAAGAGAAGCAGCTCTTCATGGTAGCATACAAGAGTAACACACACACACACTTTCACTACCAGACACTTATTTTTTAATTTATTTATACAGTAAATACTCAGTTGTTGTCACATGTATATCTTACCATTCCTTACTTTCACTAGACAAATTTATAAGGCAGAATATGATCAGCCCAGTTTCAACCACACTCAGCCAGGAGGATGGGAAACGGGGGATTCAAGTCAGCTCACTCTCTCCCTAGTTTTCTGTTTTTAAGAGTCTCCATGTGTGCACACTGAATTATTCCAAGCAATAGCCCTGCTGTTTCATACTTTTATGTTGTCTATCATTTCAGCAACATTTTCCAAAGTCATTATTATGACCTTGAACTTGCTAGTGAAGCTATTCATTATTCTGAAGTGTACAACAGGTCAACATCCCTTCTTCTCTTCGGGATCACTAAATACTTCCTCATCAGAGGTGCACTCTTACTTCCATAATTTTTTGCCGAGCATAAACAAGGACTTAGTATGTAGTGAAAAAGGTAACATTTCTTGAGTTTTAAAGAATAACATAAGTAACATAAGATGCAAGTAACTTTAAAACTAGTTCAGTATAGCTAATAAAAAGCTACTTTTAAAGCATATTTATGTTTTTAACCGATCAATTCAGGTTTTATTTGTCCAGTAAAGAAATACCTGAATTTCATTAATGACAACTGTGCTTGCATATTTTTGTTTGAATTAAAATGAGATACCCAAAGACAAATCAATTTGTCTCATTAAGTAATAATTACAGTTCTTACATTTCATTTGTCCAATCATCTAACTTTCTTTTTAATTTGGATCAGTAATTTTGTGTTAGCATTCATTGCTCATTAATAAATGTTACATGTCACCGGCTTTGGCTACCTAAATTTCTACAATACACTAAACAAGCTGCATGGAGCCAAGTCTACTAAAAATCCTCAAGTACCCAATCTTTCCAGTGCAAACCAGATAATTTTTGATGGTTTTTTGCACCCAAAAGGGAGATTACCTCTGCATCTTTCACATACTACACTGTCTTCAACAGTCTCTTAAAGAGGACATTAATCAAACTTTCTGGTTAATTTCCAGGTAAATTATATTTATTTCCAATATATTTATTGGTGTACTGTCCATTAGAAAATTATAAATAGAAGCAACATTTTTTTTCTCCTCTAAGATGCTGCTTATTCTACCTCATTCTGAAATCATGCTTTTCTCTCTATTGGCAAAATGGGGCTTACTGGTGTTTGTTCCAGATCAAAAGCACTTGTTAAAGATAGAAAACAAATACTTTCAAACAGGAATAAACTGGAAAATAATTTTCAACAAAAACATCCCTGTCTATAAAATCTGTCTTTAAAGATGTTTGAACAAAGACGATAAAATTGCACATAAATATATTTGGAATTTTATGTAGATGGTTTCCTGACAGGTTTTTTCCCAGGCTTTATATTCCAACTCCAGTAACCATTTTTAACTTCATTCCTGTTTTGAATGAGCTGAGCAGTACTGGGTTTTCCAGCTGTTCCTACTCATCTTGGTGCATCAATATAAAAAGCTGCCCCTCGGGCCATTCTGCTTTGCAGCCTGTCTTCCAGAGACCCAAATGTTAATCAGAAGGGCAACAGCCCATGGGCTCCAGAGATGATGCTTTGAGTTACCTCACAAAGCTCTGCAGTATTGTCATCATCACTCCTGCTCGTGCCTTTTATAAGACAGATGGCAAAACGGTGTCATCTGAAGAACCATTATAGTTTGGAGGTTTTCAGAGCAACTGTGAAGCTAAAATTAATCCTAGCTCAACTTGTAAGAGGGCAATTAAAGTAAAATTATCTCAGCAAGCTCCAGCAGGAATTCAAATTATTTCTAAAAAGCAGCAGACAATTTAATTTTGAAATCTGGGTTTACAAAAAGAAGGTACAGTCTTCAAATATAAGTTAAATGGCCATGAAAGTATTCTTTATTTAGCCTTCAAAACCCAATCTGTAAGTTATACACCACCTCATTCCTATTGCTACCTCACCCTTTAAAAGGTGCTGCATCAAAAAAAAAGATGATTTGGCACGAAGCAACACTTCTCCAGGAAAGGTGTCACTGTGTGCATGTGGAATGTGCTGCTGCACACACCATGACCTGCATATGTGAGCGTGTGCACAAGAAGTGATGCTCTTCTTGTCTCCTCAATATATCCAATGTGTGGAGCTTAAGTAACCATCACTTTGGTGCTACCTACATACACTTTGCATATAAACATTTAACTCATTAATAAATATGTCAAATAAAACCATTGGTTAGAAAATAAACACATGTAAGAGATCAGTGGATTTATGAAAGATTCTGGATGCATTTCATTTAAAAAGTGTAACTATATCATAAAAATTTACACTATCAACAGATAATCATGTTTGGCACTACAGCTGTAGTTTACTGAAACATCAAAGAGACAAAGCATCCTACATTGAAATATCAAGTTAATATCCATCCTTCATTGGAATTTAATTTTAAGGCAAAATGACCCTACCACCCACAACTAATTTAATAACCCCCACAAAGGATATTTATTCAACCACTACGCAGCAGATAGGATTAAGAACTCTATTCCCAATTAATTCCTGATTTATGACACTGCACTATAGGACACAGAATTCTTACAATACATTTTCCTGTTGTTCGCTTTTTTCCTCTGAAATATTTGTTACATAAAGTCTTTTATACACAATGCACACACCACTGTCAAGTCCAATCTTTAAAAAGACAAGAAATGCATTTGGCAAATCTGAAGGCAGAACACATACGAAATTCACAGCTCAAATGTTCCTAATGAGAAAGGCTTTAGTACAAAGCATGCCACTTACTTCCCATCTGTGTCTGATGCAGCTGCATAGTGCAGAGGTGTACAACCCCTCTCATCAAGGTCATTCACACTAGCTCCAGATCCCACAAGGGCAAACAGGCACTGATAATTACAATTGGCAGCAGCATAATGGAGTGGAGTTCTTTAGTACACATTTAAATAAAAAGTACAATGGTAAATAACAGCAAAATAATATTATAGAGACAGAAAAAGCAAAATAAAGTGAAACTTAAAACCTCCTTACATTTTTAAATAAGTATTTGTGGTGAAGAATGCATCATCACAGTACTAAAGAATAGACCCATTTTCATAGGGACCACTTAACAATGCTGAACAATATGTAGCAGATTTATTTGCCAGCCAAAATATGCACAAACTTCATATTAAATGAAGCTTTATGTGAATTTTCTTGTGTAAACTTAGAGAGGGAAATCCAGTTTACATCAGAAATACTATTTTCTGTTAAGTAATTTTAAGCCACATAGAAAAATATGGACAAATCAAAAACTGCACAACAACTAAATATAGCACAAATAAAATACAACAATTGCACAAACAGACATTTTTAATTAACAAATCACAATTTTGCCTAAGAGAGGACAACATTATTATTTGTTTTTATCTACACTGACATAGCAGAGGCACTGTTAAATATACCTTGTCTTCTTGTAACAAAACCATGAAATATTAGTACTGATGTATAATCTCAGAGAAAACTTATCCCAGCTTCAAATACTTAAAACAATTCTCTAAATATGCCAGTTTAGCTAAAATTTTAAAAAGACTGATATGACTCAGAATTCTGTTTTCTATTTTTAAAAAGAGACTGCTGCTATAAATATCTTTATTTTGAGGAGATAGTCAGGCTCTTTTTCTCTCCCTTAAAATGTCTTTTCCTCATTTCTCTCCATTTTAAACTAATATTTTCCATCTCCTGAAAGAATTGCTCTATATAACATGAATGTTGAACCAAAATCCAAACCAAACCAAAAGGAAACCCCAACTTCTGATGACAAAAGTTGTGACAGATAGTTGTTCCTTTCTCAGGAAATAATGGAAGTGGAATTTAAAGCAAAATACAACTTTGGATCTGTAACCTTTTCTTTAAGTCCTACTCCTGCTCATCACATCCCAGAAAATAGTATTTTCCATGATGTGCTGTGAGATTTTACACGAGTACTGATCCTGCCATCTAAACTTAAACAATCATATACTAAAGAAAGAAATTAATGTCACTCCAAAAGAGTTCAGAGCTCATACAGGGAAGCAGAAAGGGATGGATATCGTGAGATGAAAAAGTGAAGCAGTTATAATAAAATACTGGGTACTTTAATAAAAGAGCTTAGAAGTAGCCACAGATTTATATATTTGACTAATACATTATTTGGGAAACATTAGTAATGTTGATGAGAGCAATTTAAACATATTAGATCCATGTTATAAGGAAAAAATTCACAAAAACTACAGCTGAATGTGAAATTCGGTTTAAAAACAAGACTAAACAGCTACCTAACAAAACAGAATTACAAAATATGTTTTTGACTTTTGAGAACATATGCTGAAACATAATTTATTAGAGACATAATATCATAAAAAACCATTTAAACTGGAACACAGACTTGGCCACATATCAATAAGCTGCTACTGCAACACTTTTAACAGCCCTTTCCCATACACAAATCTGGAATATCTTACCTTCCAAATCTGTCCTTTTTGTTGAAATCTGCACCAGTATTTAGCAGAAGATTTAGGCACTCCAAATTCCTATTAAATTAATACATTATTACTTGTGATTGCAAATTTTGTTTCCTTAATATTGGCCTCTACAAACATCAGAACTACTACACATGTACATTTCATATGTTAAGTTTAATGGAATTGAACTATAATGTGCAATTTTTGATAAATACATTTCTCTATGCAAAATAGATTCCCTAATTTCTGGACCAAACCAATAAAGAATATAAATTATTTTAAGACCACATTTATAAATTTAATTTTTACCAATTGGCATGCATAAAGCACATAAACATGAACCTAATTCAATAAATAATTCAATTCTTATAAACAAACAGACAGTAACATCTGCATGTCACATGCTTTTGCTACCAGGATTCCAGCACAGAGACAAGATTTTACTGCATATTTTGAAGGCCAAATGTAACTTGAGGCATATATATTTTACTTTTTAGTGTAATCAATTTTCAATAAAATATGATCATCATAATAGATGCACTATATTGTTTAAACACTATTTTTGGAAACTTTCCTAAACTGGAGATGAGTGAGGGAATGTGTCACAAATTATTTGGTTTTTATATGAAAAGATAGTATTTTAACCTTTATCACTTGCAATAAGGATGTATCTAGCAAGTACTTTTGACTTAGAATGATTACTTAACAGTATTACTTAAACAACATTCAAACAGAAAAATGAAAATATCAATATCATGGAGTTCTTGTGTCCCACAAAGTGTATCATGAAATTTATTACCCAATTCTTCCAGGCAATTTTGAGTAGCTGCTATAGAAAACCTACAATACAATAACAATAATCAATATGGATCACAACTCAAGTGATGAGCAAGTAGTTCTGACTACTTCATCCACCTAAACTCTGGAATTTAATTATTGCTTTTAGTTTATTTAGACTGACCTTTTATTTATGGATTTGGTAAAAACAAATTTCCCAAAGTTGCTGTTCTCTATCTCATGTCCCACAGTGATCTGAGGTGGGCATGCCATCTTTGAATGCTGTAAATTCTAAAAATTTTATCATCATCCATGGGAATTCAAAAAAACCCGAATTGGTTCATACCCAGACATAAACCTAAGGTAAGGCTGATGATACTTGGACACTGTACTCCAGCAACAACTTATTAAGATGAACAGTTAATTAATTTTTTGTTTGCAGATAGACTCCATCTTGAAATTTTTTCATGTTTACATAATTTCCAAGGGGAGAGGGCAGGAAAAACAGAGAGGAGATAATAGAAAAAAAAGAACAAGAATGATCAGCAATTGAAAAAGAAAAACTGAATATGAAAGCATGAATGCTTTTTTACACACCCTCCAGCTGCAGCTGCATGAAGACAAGTCCTGCCAAAGTCATCTGGTGTGTCAATGTCAAAACCTACAAAGCAAATATTTTGTAAAATCATTATGTAACACCACCTTTCACAAAACTGCTGTCATCTGCTGTTAAGAGAAATGCTTGCTAAGCAAACTTAACCACTATTTTCAAAAGAGCACTCAAGCATTAAAAATTACTTCATTTGAAACATGTCCTTGCTAATTACAATGTTTTGAAAAACAGGCATTAAAAAAAAAAACAACTGAAGGGGGTTAGGTAAAACACAAGTAGATGCACTGAGGCTGTATTTTTTCTCATTCTATTTACCTGCTAATATTTCAGTGCCATTTACTATTGAATATAAGATATATGCAGGTTATATGAAAATTTCAGAATACGCTAGAATTTGTCACTGTTGTGCAGAGATTATTAATTTTTGGGGACGTCAGTATTACTAAATATAGGAGCTACTTAAATTTTATCCTTGAGTTTAGTGCTTTAGTCCCAAAGAAAGAACTTTACTGAGCTGGAATGATGGCTGCGAATAGCAGTTAATTACAGAGGAGCTCTTTGCAGAACACTGTAGTTTGCTCTTTCTGAAAAGGCTCAGCTGTGGAACTTCAAATCCAAGATCACAAACTTTAACTGTGTAATTCCATATCTAACCATATATTTTGACAGAAAGATTACTATTTAAATTAGGTTTCAAAGCTACATTTTTGGTTTGAGAAAGCTATTATGCTATCATGAGAGTTTTGCTCTTGTGTAATGTAACTTATTTACTAAATCTCCAGTTGTGGTACCTGGGATTGCTCGCCATTTTATTTTTCTTTTTAAGAACTGTTCAACAACAATAGATAATGAACAGCACAAGACATGTTATTCAAGAACACTATTATTTCAAGACTGTTTTCCTACTCCATATCACCTAAACCAGGTTTTGTATGCACCACTATGCTCTTATCCCATTTCAACAGGGCATGCTTTATAGCAAATAATTTAGGAGAGTTTACTAGTTTGGTTTGAATAATAGTCTTTGTTGCCTTTCCACATCCCTAAGTTGCTTGTCCACCATCATGAACTACTTGAATGTCATTCAGTACTGGGACAAGGCAGATTGGTAACATTTTGTTGAGGTTTGCACATGAATATGAATGAATTTAAAAATCAGAGATCTTTAATTTACATAAAAGAAACATCTCCCAACCCCAAAAAGGACACATACTCTGCACATACCAATCCCCACACCACGAGCACATCCTAAAAGCTCCTAGCAGTATCTAGTCTTCCTAGCCTGAAGGCTGAACATACCCTTCAAGTCCTTATCTGCTCCAGGCTAGATTTGCATCCAAGTTTTCTCAATTCATGTAAAAGCCACAGAAACCACTTGCAAGTCCTCCACCTGATTTCTTTTGCCATACTGAACTTCTAGGAAGGGCACAGCCAGCATCACAGCATGTGCAGGAAGGAGAAGGAGCCAGTATCTCTCATTTTGAACACATCCAATTGAAACATTGTTAACTATGGGACAGTTCTTTCCTGAAGTGAATCCTTGCAAGTTTGTCCATGACAGGACAGTAAATAAAAAGCCTTACCAGTAGGTAGCTTTAGTTATATTCCTCTAGTTCTTCTCCCAGGCTTCCCTAACAAACAGTATAAAGCTGGGAAAGCAACTTCTTATGCTTCTTTTTCCCCAACTCCCTCCTCTCCATTTATCATTTTTCAAAAAACACTAAGTGTCTTCAGATTAATACAGAACCATTTAGCTTATTCTTATTCTTCTTCTGTTCCAGAAGCTGCATTTGGATAAATCTACTTTCCCAGAATTGCAATGGTTCAAAGAGCTCAGAATTCACCTAAGATTCTGGCCAACAAGAGAAGTAATGACCTTCCAACATCCCCATCTTCAGGGAGGAGTCAAACATCAAAAGAAAAGTACAGCTTGCATTGCATTTGATTAACAACATAATACCAATGCAACAGTTTCTTAATATAGCAGTCCACAGAGTGTTCAGAGCTATTAGGTGCCCACTACAGGAATAGATAGGAATAGATTGATTTGTATTAAGCTAAAGACATCATGGAATGGAAATTGGATGCTACATGGAGTTACAAAAAAGACTATCAATCTTTCTCCTTGAAGTTTCATTATGGTCTAAACCAGTCATCCCACCTCTATGGCCAACTCGAAATGCACAAACACAGTATTAAAGAAATCATAAATGCATTATTAAAATTTGGATGAATTTTTTTCAACTTATGTCTGCAAAAGTTTGCATTCACTTTAACAATGGACTGTCCATTAAAAAACAAGCATTGGCCTCAAGGTACTAGTAAACTATAAGGATTTCTATGTATCACTAGATTAAGATTTAATTAAAAGCTATTCTGTGAAATAAAAAATGAAGTAGAAAGCACCTTGTAAGAATTTAGAAGAGTATCCTACCTGATGAGAGGAGCTTTCTGCAGCAGTCTGAAAATCCACTTAATGCTGCCAAATGGAGAGGAAACATCCCATGTATACCCCGCCTAAGATACACCATAATCAGGTATCACAGTTTCATTACAATTAAAATAAAACAAACATGATTTTGTGCCAAAATGCACAAGCATGGTGGGTTCAGCAAACCACCTAATTAGAATACTGAGCTAATTTCACATCTGAAACACTTCCTTCCAAGCTATCAGCATGCATTATCAGTGCAACAGCCTATTAAAACTTTCAGAGCTTTTACTTCAAATACATTACAGAAAACCCTATTTCTCTTTGTTTTGGTACAAATTGTGATATACTGACTAGCTACTTACAAGGACAATAAAGCATAATAAACAAAGCATTTCTTTCTGCAAGTTGAAGGTGATATTAAAAATCACACTATTTCTGTTAACCTAATAAATACACTTCTAAATTATGTCAGCTTCATTCATGTCAGTAAAGTTACCTACTTTGCAGTGTCAGCACCACTCGTAATCAGAGTGTTGATTAATAGCTCGTGGCCATATCTAGCTGCTATGTGCAAAGGGGTATTTCCATTCTTATCTTCACAGTCTATTTCAGCTCCTATAATAAAGAGTAATTACTAAGTAAGGGTATATGTAGGCATACAGACACTTTGTTAGAAAAATAGCACTGATGATCATTCAAGTAACATGATTAATTGTCAGTGACTGACTAATTTGGATTTAAAACCTCTACAGATTTCAGTGCTAAAGAAAAGCATTTTATTATGTAACATTATGGGACAAACTCTCTACAACCTGTGTTATGGAAAACAAATCTATATACAGTCCTGCATTCTGAAAAAGAAATGGTTCACCAGTGTATCTTATCAAACTTTATAAACATATATGCCAGACTCCACCACTATTACTGGACACGGTACACGAAAAAAATTCAGCATGTTGTTACCAATACAAGAGGATGAAAACATCCAAACTAGAAAGGTTATGACAAAAATACTCCCTCCCCCTTTTTACCATTTTGAATGATGGTTTGGGATCTTGAAAATCTACCATGGATCGCTGTCATGTGCAAGGGTGTTTTCCCATCTTTACTCTGGAAAAGACAAAAAAAATCCTGTGTTTACTTATGGCCAGTAACAGCAATTAATCAGAACTGACCAAAAAAACTCAACAAAAAAGACAATTTCTTTCTTCTTTTCTCTCTACACTCCATCCTTTAAATGGTTTCTGTGCATTTTGGCCAGACAGATGCTGGCAATGACAAGTCAGCATGACATGGAAAACTTTTCACAAGAGCTGCTCTTAGTCACTCTTCCAGCTGCCAGTGACAACTCAGGGATGCCCACTCACTCACACTTATGTCCCTAAGATAATAACTCTCAAGAGGACCATGACAGCACACAGTTTCAGCAACAAGTCTATGTCCAAGCCCCCTCCTCCCCAAGGCTAAAATAAAACAATATTTTAAGTTTGTTGCTTGAAAAAAAGTAGCTGTATTTACTAGAGGGGTTTACACATTGTATTAGATGACACCACATTACAAAGCTCATGTGCTTCCTAGAAATTTCTGTGAAGTGATGTTTGTAAGCAATTTATCATAAACCACAAGTAATCCTAGGGTAGAAATATTCAACCCTACTGGGTACTCTACATTTGAAATGCACATCCTGAATGTGCACTTAGTCATTCACCCAGTAAAGACATCTTGAAGCAGGCCAACAGTAATGCATAAGGAAATTTCACTTTTTAACAGCTCAGTCTCAAAGCACTTACAAACCCATTTTTTTCTGTTGCCATTACTTTGGAATTTTTTTCCCCTCATACTTGTCACAGGTAATGGGAAAGCTTTACTGCAGAAAGAAGTTCCTACACATGCACTCAAAAAATTGCAAACACGACACAGAAAATCAAAGGACCCTTGAATGCACATGCATACATCTATGTTTTCAATTATGGCTTTGAAGAGTATGAAATGTTCACAAAATACAAAGTTAAATCAGACAAAGATGGCAGGGAAACATATGATATGAACATACGTATTGAAACATCACAAATTATGTTTTGTCATATGCAAAAGTGCCTTCCCATCTTTACTCTCCCTTTGGCACCAAATGGACATGGTTCTATGGATGTGATACTGAAAGTCTGCTGCAGACCGTTTTAGGCATGGATATGGAATTTTTCATTGTGTCACTGTCCAGAGCAGTATAACAGCACAATTATGTGGAACACTGTCTTCTCAGATCTAGATTGAAAGAAATAAAACACTTGATAAGGAATGCCAAGCTATCTCTAGATCTTCCAGCTAGCAGATTCCTTTGACCATAAACAATCCAAAAGGCAACATCCACATATCCATAGCAGATGCAAATAAACACAGAAAATGGGGTTGAAATCCTCTTGAGGAATTAGACAATCAATTTTAATTCTGTCATTGGAGGCCTTAAGAAAAGCCAAATAAATACACCGTAAGTGACAACTTCTCCAAGCAACCTCTGTGCTCTGGTTTTCTTTAATGTTTCTCCTTACATTTTTGTTCTCATCTCTTTATCCAACCACTAAAAGTCTCTGTGTCCAGTTACTTTACAACAACTGTTAGACATCTGGTGACTTCCCCCCCTCACTTTTATCCTTCTTTGACCTGAAGAATCTATAGAATCTATTAATTTAAAGAAAAATTATCATATAAAATAAGCTTAATGAAGTAACAGACAGAAGAATTTCAGGGCTCAGACAAAAGCAGCCTGCAGTCTCACTGGCTTAGAAGGGATAAATCTGTATCTCAAAGGATGGCTAATGAAGAGGAAGAAGATAAAATGAAAAAATGATCTATGAAAAAACACAGATCTCATAATGCACCTTACAAAGACATAGGAATAACTTAAGGTGACAGTATTAGAAACTGAAGACACTGTGGTTAAGCAAGAACCCTCACAAGAGAACTTCAGCAAGATCTTGCTAAGAACAGCAAAATAAGCAACAGAATCATTTTCCACTTATAAATGGAAAAACACAGTACAATCAGTAAGAGATTTTTAGATTTACTCTGTTCAAATTTACTTAAAAATGTACTCAGTGTAGATTTCTAACACAATGGATTTTATGAGAGTGCCTCTCTCATGTCTAACAGTCTCAGGTTCCTTTCCAGCCCAGGAATAACACAACATGCAATTGTCTATCAACATATAAACAAATATAGAACAGGTATAAAATTAAATGAAGAGAATTCCCATGTTGAAGCTGAACTGCTAGGTATAGGATTGCATTCAGAATTCCCTTCTAAGACACTGGAAAAGGATATATAGGACCAGAACCAATAGCCAAACATTTCTTTAAGCAATGAAATATCAAAGCTCTATTAAGCAAATCACTATTTCCTGAGATGCCAGGAGGTTGGACTGCAGAAGCAGGGAGGTATCTTCGAAACTTTGCTTCCATTTACCTTTCTTTATGTCTTTAAGGTCTTCTCTCTAAATATCAAGCTAACTACAGATTTAACAAGATCAGACAGGATCACAGCACATGACAGGACAGCTGTGGGCTAATGATAACTTTGTTGTCTTCACTGAAACTCAGCTAAATGTGGTAATAGGAAAGAAATCACCCAAATCTCTTCTATCAGTAGACAAAATATATCCACCAAATACTTAGATCATAGCAAATTTGCTAAGAACAGTAATTGCTATTAGACAGAAATAATACACGGCACAAGGTGTCTGACTGAGTGATTACTCACATATTAACTGTACTCAGACTACTAAGCTTCACTGAGGGAAAGGAAATGTGGGTCTACCACATTTGGGTCCCCATGTGGGTCACAGCATTACTCCAAATGAAATCTCCCCCTAGCAACAATTCTTATGTTTTAGTACCACCAGTGGAAGTAAAAACCATTTTCTATTTAGGTCACTGAATTTTCAAGCAGCAATGGGGTCCATAAAACAATTAATACTGTCCCATTACGTACTCATTTCAATGTGTTCTTCCATGCATGGAAATCCTGAATAGTGAGGAGGGAGTGCTGCAGCAATGAGCAATACTTAATAAGGTTCACTGTTCTACAGTGGACACTGACAAGGCTATGAAAACAAGTAGGAAATTATGTCCAGAGGTGATAAAAAGCATATAACATATTTCTACTGTTCTATTATCTTCTGGTACATAATTCCTTCAATTTTTCAGGCCAGGACTCACAGATATGCACAAGAACTTCTCCTCTATCTGCCATCAAGAATAAGAGTGTTTTCCTTTTGCTTTCCCCACTAAGTCATCCACAGCAGGAAGTGCTTTAATAGGAGTGTCTAGTTTGCACCTAGATTGCCATCCATAGCCACTCTCTTACCTCTAAAATCAGAGGAAATTGCACATGGGAGGAAACTGTTGAATTAACCTACACAAGCAATATAATTATGATGAAAAATAGATCTTATAGCCATTTTAAGAACTACTTGGAACGCCAGCCTCAGTATTTGGAAACTGAACAGGCTTGGTTTCAATAAATATTTAGTAAGAACACCCTAATTCCATCTCATTTTAAATCCACAATTCATTCTTAGTTACACAACATATTCTATTTCTTTTAGGGATTGCTCTTCTGATTAAATCCAAGTTTCATCTTTATAGGCCTTTCCAGGGAAGTAGAAGTTGACTTAGAAATTATTTTCTTTTGCCTGAGTTCTTGCACTTTTCCACAGTGCAAGTGCTAAGTTTTCATATGCAAAGAAAGGCTGTTCACGCCTTCAGGTGCAAATATATAGGCCAAATTCAATCATACTGGTATAAATCCACAGAAATGCTACTAACAGAAGTACATCAGAAACACCTTGATGAGGAAACTGGGGATAAATGCTGTTTTCAAGTAATAGTTGCTTAAAATCCCTACACAGCCCTACTCGCTTAATTTTGCACTTAAGAATTTTGATATCTATCAACACGTTTTAATTACAACCAACCCATAGCTAAAGCTAATGCTGTTTCTGAAATGGAGCCCTGCCCACTTCTTTCTTCTACGTCAGAAATATGCACAAAATCACGAACCCTTGCAGCCCTGAAATCAGAAAAACAGTAATTCTTGGCTTGTTAATATTTGTCATAGCATCACAGAAGAGTTGGGCTTCAAAGGGACCTTAAAGACCATTTGGTTCCAACCCTGCTAGCATGGGCAGGGTTCTACTTGACTAAGTAGCTCAAAGCCCCATCCAACCTGGCATTAATCACTTTCAGAGATGGGACATCCACAGCTTCTCTGGACAACCTGTTCCAGGGCCTTACCACCCTCACAGTGAAGAATTTCTTCCTAATATCTAATCTAACCCTACCCTCAAAGTCTGAAGCCATTTGCCCTTGTCCTGTAACTCCACGCCCTTGCACAAAGTCCCTCTCCAGCTCTCTTGTAGGCTCCCTTCAGGTACCAGAAGGTGCTATAAGCTCTGTTTTGCTCTTATTTGTGTGAGTAACAGATTAATATAATCAGCAGTATATTTGACATTGTGGGATTATTTTCATGGCAGACCACACTTTATTGAAAAATAATGTTTCAAGAATGTAGGACAAAAGTCGGCCAGCCCTGCAACATTGAACACTCAGTCATATGCAGCCTGAGACATTAGGCAGAACAGAAAGGTGGCAACAAAAATAAATGGACTGTGACCTGGATATTTTAGGACAAGTTGGCAATGAACCCTGTAACACAGCTCCTTACTTCTGCAGGGCACTTTGGTGAAGAATTTTTCCACAACTGAGTTATGTACATTTTCATTAAATGAGCTGCATTTAATGAAATGCATTTCTAAATATATGTAAACAGTGAGCAGGAACATACATTTAGGATTTTTCCACATCGAAGAGCTTATTTTTAAAATACTCCCATATTTTCAGTTGGCTATGAGTTTTGTACTAACAACAGATACAAAATTGTATTTTGGAATTAGTTAGCTGAAAATCAGCTTGAATCAGTGTAAAAATCACTGCTTACGTGAAGTGAACCACAAACCCCAAGATTTTTAACAGAAATGTCACCTATTCTAACATTCACATCCTGCACAGATTGTGCTGAAATTCAAGCATAAAACCCATTAAGCAGATGTATTTTCCATTTTTTTTTCAAGAAATTAAACACAGATAATTCTCCTCATACTACATGTGTGTGACAGTTCAGGCAACCAGACATTTTCCCATAAGGAACACACGGACTCTTCATTCCATATACCCATCTCCCACTTCCCTCAGCCTAAAACCTGCCAAGACACCAGATACTGCCACTAAATATTTCGGAGCACAGTTTAAGCTTTTATTACTAGAGTAAAAATCAACATAATACAAACCAGAAGGTCTTACATCTCTCTCAAGACCTTACCCTACACACTGGAGAAGAAAATAGAAGATACAAGTTATACTTTCCTTTGAAGCTTGCTTGTTTTAAATTCTACTTACAACAAGGCTGGATTCTAAGGAATATTCTGCAGTCAAAGACTTGTGACCAAATGGAACTGTAAAATGTATATTGACTCTGCTTGCACAATTTTGCTGGAGTAATTAAAACACCAGCTGTTTAAGACTTTCCATTGGCCTGATTTACTTATATTTGTACTTTTAATACACACTTCCCAAATCTCCCTGACTGATTAGATTCTAAGATCTTACATTATCACCTCTTCAACTGCTCCAGCAATTAGCCAGGTCATACACATTTCCCTGAAATATCCTTGATTTTGTTCATGTTACTTATTTATAAGAAAAACATGTACTTTTGCATTTTTGCAAATTATTTGCTCTTACTTATATGGCTAGACTAGGAAAAATAAAGCATACAGAATTCTGACATTTAAATGTAATGGAGATTGGCCAGACAATACTGCCATTTTTCTTCATCCTTTTGGGCTATATAATACATCCCATTGAGGTTTCCAGATTCAGCTCAAGTTTCTTGAAGTGACACACTGGCTCATTTTTACTGTAGTACTTTTCAAACAAATACTCCATCTATCAGTGGGAACCTCTCTGTGTTATCAAAACAAGTGTTTTTGAAAAAACTACCTCTGATAAAGATGTACAGCATTTTTAAGTGTGAAAGGATGGCTTTGGATACACCTACCTTTATATTTACATCTGCTCCATTGCAGACCAAGAGCTCTAAACACAATGCTCCATGTGTTGATGCAGCAGCAAAGTGCAAAGGTGTAAACCCCTTCTCATTCACTTGATTTACATTAGCACCACAGTCTATGAGTTCATTCACTACAACATCTTGCCCATTGTAACAAGCTACATGGAGAGGAGTATTTCCATAGGCATTTGGCTCATTCATCTATAAGAGAAAAAAACCCCAAAATTAGTTAGTAGGCAAAACACTGTACATAATGCAGCATTTAATTCTAACAAAGGAAAAATCTCATGTCATGAGGTTATGTTTTGGAACTCTTCAAAACCAGAAATTAAAAGGAAGTTCTGGATATATAGCATTTTGACTGAGACCTGTGTCCTGGGGAAGAGTATGATTGCTTTACAAGCGAGCCAACCTCCTCCAATTGTCTCCACACCAGTTTCCTGTATGCAGCTTTAACCCAGATATGCCAAAAATATCAACTGTGGCAATTTGCACAGAAAGCATAGCACAGACCTCTATAAAACAGCATTGCAAAGTTTTCATTAAAAACAGAGGTCAAAGAGCCTTTTTGCATGTAAATGTGCACATATAGAAACAGAATTTCTTGTTGTACACAACATCACACGGAATTCTGATCTGCTTCTCAATATTGAACTTGAGTTGCAATCTCCACCCTTGCAAGACTAAGATTGTGATTCACAATGTAGATTTCTTACACAGTTTCACAGTTTACTGTTAACACACTTTCTACAGGCAGGTACTGTAAAACCTTTTAATTTATTTTGCATTTCAATATTAATATGGCCTCACTTATGGGCAGTATTGCAGTTTCTCACAATTTTTAGTATTATCTAAAATTTATGTCATGTAGGAAAGTCAGTTCCATGTATATTTTACCAACTGAGGCAAAAGCATTTAATTTCCTGCACTTCAAAAATTATTGTGTGGCAAAGCTAGGCTCAGAATTCCTATTTCCTGACTTCCAGTCCAATGAATTAAGAGCAAGAAATATCAAAGAAACAAAAAACCCCACTCAACACGCATTTATTTTCAAATTATTGTGCAAAATCTGCATGGCGCTTAAGGAGGTTTTCTTTTAATGGAGAAATGACGTTTATAAAAGAAAAGGTAGTATTTCCAGAGATCTTCCTTCACATACTTTCACTATATCCTAACCTGTCCCTAAATAAACAGTGCTACAGTATTAAGAACAGCATTTCAAACAATTAAAAAAAATATTTCCCATTTAATTTTATTTTTCCTTACATCAACTCCAAGATCCAGAAGATATTTAACTACACTAATCATCCCACTAGATGCTGCAGCATGTAAGGGTGTGTATGATTTCTTGTCTTTGCAGGTCACTTCAGCTGTATGGGTCACGAGTAATTTCACTACTTCAATATGACCTAAAATAATAAAGACAAATAAAATGAAGCATCATATTTATTAACCAGCACAGGTTTGCACACTTAATAATTCTACAATTGTTATAACATGATCAAGACATTATTCCTTCGGACCTAATGTGGAAAACAAATAATTGTTCTTGTTTTCTAATCCTATCATGAACTATAAAAGCAAAATAAAATTATCATCTCTACACACCCCACCCAACAATCATAGCATTTACACTGCAAAAATAAATTTGCATACTCAAAACACAATCCTGTCTTCTGCTTAAAAAGAAGGGGGTTTTTTGAAGACTTGAGAACTAGAGAGGGAAAGTAAGTTTGTAATTATTTCGTATTTACTGCAAATTTACACTAACAACTCGAGAGACAATGTGACCGTCAATCTTCCACTGTCACCCAATTCCAAACACACCCATTATGATTTTTAAATCTTAGGAAGAAACTCTGAGAAATTGATGTAAACATGTAAATAAGAACATATTCTACTTTTACATAAACATATACCCCCCAATCCAACTCCCTTTACCCACAAAGCATTTAAAATGCTAAGCCACATCATACAGGATTTAGTAAAGCTCTATTTTCAAGACTGACTCAGACGGTCTTTGAGGAACCACAGCCTTTTAAAAGCATCAACTGCTCTCCTAAGACAATGGAAGGAGAGTAAGAGTGAGTAATAGTAAGAGTTGGGATAATGAGGAAGGCATGACATGGGGGAAGTTCCAGGTGGAAAAGAGAAGAGAGGGCAGGAGCCCACCCTGAAGTGGTGGGCAGTAGCTCTCACTGCCAGTTTTGGGCCAGGGACCCCAACACCAACACCCACCCCTGCTACAAAGAGCAATGAGCTTTTCCATTCCATGCCCACGTGCTCCTCCTCTGCTTGTAGGCACTTGTGACACTGCCTGCTAAGAAGCCATGAAAATGGGGTAACCAAATATCTGTCATTCTTGCTCCATTGTTAATTTAACTGCCAAAAATTCAGTACTGAAAGCACATGGATAGTCATGACAAAGACTGCAGAACAAAGAAATACAGGACTTTAACAGAGTACAATACACTTGGTGCTTTATTTTTGTAACTGACCCATACAGACACATGCAGGACTCTTAATTTTATCTTTTGAGTGACACCCTTTCCTTAGTTAAAGAAGTGGTGAGGGGCACACTGAATACTTATGTTTATATTTACCCAGTCAGACATCTAAGTAGAAAGTATCAAATCCAGCTTTCAGTTTAGGTGCTTCACAAAGAGTGTGGGTCTTTGCTTTTTAAGCAGTTAAAAGAATTTGCAAGTTTGAATAGGAAGTGCCTACCCAAAGGAGTACAGACAAAGCTATTTTTATAAACATTCTGACCCTGTGATACTTATTTTATGTTGAATACCCAACAGCACACAAAACACCATTTCACCTAGCTATATCAACCAAAACCATAAGACTTCACCAGTGCAACGTGAAGTGCTGCAATAATATTTCACTTCTTAATTACCTCAGTATAGTAGGAAAAAAGGGAAAGAGAAATGCAAACACAATGCTCATCTCTTGACCCAAATACAGTGGAGACAAGAATGCAAACAAGCCCTACAGGAGAGACAGACGTACAGAAGATACAGAAAGCTGTGAAAGGAACAGAGACAGTGAACAAAACAGTGGCAGAAAAAACTTCAAAGAGAAGGTAAAAAGCCAAAAAACACCCTGACCTGCATTGAAAAGGCAAGCAGCAACCAGTGGAAGACCCTCAAAGAGAAGAGCAAGGTACTTGAGGTGAGAAGTGCTGCAGAGCCATCCCGGTGCACCAGTGAGGGCAACACCAGCACACAGGACTGAAAGTCCATTTCAGTCACAGCTTTGCAGCTGGACAGCAATGGAGCCGAGTGAAAAGCAGGAAGGAAGCAAAACAATGGACATCACCCTAGAAAGTTATTTATAGCAGAGTGACGAAAAGCATAACTTTTTTATTTTATGGTTGGTTTTACACGGTGGAAAAGTTTTTAAGGTTTTCTCCAAACAACTGGAGCAATGTACAATGGCTCTAAATAGTGAATGTCATAATTATTTTTAATTTGATTGAAGACTTTCAAAAGCTTTTTCTTCTCTATTGTCTACAGGGAAATTTAGGCAGACTGACATCAGTTAAATTACATTCTTCCTGCCCAAACACTGTTCATTAAGAGAGTTCCCTGTAAATAGCCTACAAAATAGCGCTGATTAAAATTGGAATAAACGTAGCTTATCTGCAAAATAGAAGTCCCCTCATCTAGGCAAGCACAAGACAGAAGGTGTCTCTGGCCTCTCATTGACACTTGTCAGTTCTCTGAAATTTCATGTACAAGTTTCATTCAACAAAATTTTGCAATTAACCACATTCAGGAAGGTGGCTGGACAGACTGTCACAGACATTGCTTTGCAGATAAAGGTACATTAAAAACACTAATGCAAAATATTGGAAGAACATTAGATCAATAATGAAGATTGTTCTTTAACTTCTGGGGTTTTAAGTACTGGTATCAATACCTGAAGTGCAATCTAATCCAGCTTCAAATAATAAATTAAGAGCATTATTGCTGTGATGATCACTTCATAATTGAATGACACATTCAATTCTTTTCAAGTCTGATAAAAGGCAAGGAAGAACTTAACTCTGACAGTATTGCCAGGGCATTGATCAAGACCATGAGAACAATAATTATCCACTCCTGGAATAAAAATGGCGAGGCAAGAATTTGTAGTTTAGAGGTGAAATATTCTTTGAAAATACACTCCCCAAGGATGCTGTAATGATCCTCTGTTTCAGGTGCCCCTTGTATTAACTGCTTACTTTTTATTTAGCATTTCTGCAAAATTTTTCACCTGTGACTGGACTTGCCAACTGAAGAACATAGTTCCTCCTTTTTAAAGAACAAAACTACTTACCTCACTTTTCTTTTTCCAACAAGTTGATTTTACCTCACCACAAAGTACACATTTACAAGGCAATTTGAACTATACTATTAATGTTTTTTTGGCAGACACAGATAACCTCAATGCTTACAATGCAAATATTTTTCCTAGAAATATGTCAAACCACTAAACATGAGATGATTTTTTTTATTCCTATGGCATTAATCAACTGAAATACGTACATACCCATATATGCTGCCCAATGTATAGCTCGTCTGTCTTTCTTGTCAAATGCATTAATATTGGCCCCTCTAGACAATAGTAAGCTGACCATCTGAGATAAAGAAAAAGAACAGAAATCTTCTATTCATAATTGAAAAAACTTTGCTTCAACAGAGAAAACCATGGAAGAAAACAAAAATTTATGCATTTTCAGAGGATTTAAATGAGTTGGGTTTTGAGGATTCCATAAGTTTGAAAAAACTGGATGTCACAATGAAGTGACTGTAAGGAACACAAAACTTGATGTCATCAGAAACACTTCTCAGTTAAATACTGCAAAGCCATGAAATCTTTTAAATCTTCAAATTATTTCTAAGGAACTAATGAGTCAGAGCTTTTTACATTTATTTCCTCCAAATTTCAGTGACAACATATTCCCTATGTTCACTGTTTACTGAACAGAAAAATATGCTGGCTTTTCCATTTTAAATTTACCTGTTACTAATTTAACTCCACTTAACTCGACAAATTTGCTTCTGTCATAATAAAAGTGAACACTATAATAAACTTTCAATTAAATGATGTAATATTTATTTTCCACAACTTTTCTGCACAGAGATGCATACGGAAAACAAATTCAAATATAAAATAGGGGTTGAGGATTTTTGAGGGAATGGGCGAGAAATGGCTTTAAACTCAAAAATGAAACACCAGAAATGTGAGGGACAGAATGATGAGTGGAAGACAAGAAAATTGACTTTTACCTCAACGTGTCCACTGAAGGCTGCATGATGCAATGCAGTTCTGCCTGCTCGATCAGACACATTTACATTGCTTAGGAGAGGCACCAAAGCTTCAGCACACTTCACAGCTTTGTTTGCAGCTGCTATGTGTAGGGGTGTCTGCCAGTTTTTATCACGAGCATTGACATCTGCTGAATGTTTTAACAACACCTGAACAGCATCCTGAAAACATTCATACAAAAAGCAAGCCACTTAGTAAAGATCAGAAATGACAGCCTTGGATTTAAGGACAGTACAGTGGAAAACAACTCCTTACAATTTGTTCATTTGCAAACATAATCTTTGGGACACTTCGGGATTTGTACTTTATCATAAATCCAAACTTGGGGATGTTCTCAAGGACGTGAATAGCTTAACCAAATCAACCATTTCCGGGTCTTTTATCCAGTTCCTTAAGCCACATGGAAAATTGTTTTGTCATCACAACTGATTGCCAAAGTTTAATAAACTATCCTAGGATTTCTTCCATTAGTGGAATCCCTAGCTAAGGATTAGTGAAGTACTATGAATTTATAACAAACTTCCATCAATCTGCCAAGCAAAATTTTTCAACTGTCCAAATCTACAAATGGCAAACCTGAGATTATTAAATGTACATTTAGAGAACCACAAATAAAACAATGCACAGTCACAGAAAGTTTCAACATACACTGTTGCAAAACTCCTGAAAACCATTTTAAAATATTGCACTGAATTCCATCTCTCAAAATGATTATTCATTTCCTTTTGTTAGAAGTACAAGCTGTGAAAATTGGACAAATAAGATTGTAATTCTTACAGCAAGATAAACAAATCCCATTAAAATATGCGCACACAATTGGAATGCATAAAAAAATAAACGTGTTGGCAGTATCAACATGATGATGAATATTTTGCATCAGCTGTGTGACCTTCCCACAATTCACTAACTGCTTTTGGTGACTGCCAACTCAGTCACTGAGCACACAAATAATTGATTACCAGTTTGAACTTAAAACATGTTACCACAACTTGTTTAACTAGAGATTCTGAATTACACTGTGGTACAATAGCAAGGTCTATGGGCAGAATGCTACGTCACTATTTATTATATTTATATTATTTTTATTATTCTATATATTATGTATATAATATACATATTATATATAGAATATTTTATATTCTATATATTATTTATATTATTCTATTTATATTAGAATAAATCATAAATCATATTTAAAATACTGAAATTTCTTGTACTGTTAATAAAAAAGAAGATAGGAATAAACACAGAAGTGAAAATATTGCATCACAGGCTTCTAATTTAATGAGAAAATTGAATAGATCTTCTCTGAGAAACTGAAGCAGATTTAGTACTTTAAAAAACTAATTATATTTTAAGTCTTGTCTTTTTAAACCCAGATATTAAGAAAAACCATATCAGAACAAGGAAATTTCAGAACAGCTATTACTCCTTTTGCAGAAGGAAGCACCACAATATTAGTATAAAAATAATGAATCTCATTTCTATGTGCATTTGCATTCATGAATTTCATGACTGAACCTACTTGGGGTTTATTTTTTTTAAATTTGCAACATACAGCAGGCACACACAAATAAAAATGTGACTGTGTTGACATGAAGCTGCCTGAACTTGTGCAGCTGACAGCTAAATCCGTAACTCCAGCTATTTTTTAAGTTTCCATGTCCTTGTTTAATTGCAGCTGTCCTTACTTCAAGAGTCCAGACATTTTACTGAAATCATTATCCAGTTTTTTCATGACAGCTTTTCATCAGTGCCCTAAACCCATATAAGTCTGTCAGCTAGAAAACAGTGCCTACACGTATCAACCCTGTAGATGGGCTCCCATGACTCACTGTGTTTATAAATAGAGAATTCTGACAAGCGTCTATCAAGCGTCTGACTGGTTCACTTGTCTTGTTTGCCTTTGATTAATATTTTGTTTAAAATCTTCCATATTTAAAAAAAAAACAAAACTATGACCATGGTTGTATTTGTTGAAGTTATCGTTTAAACCCAGTTTGTATGCAGCACTCCTCTGCCTCTGCAAGCATTACTGATGTGGAGAGCTTTTATTGTTCCTCAGCTCTGAAGAATGCAGCATTTGGTGCTTTGGTCAGCTCCCAAAGGAACAGCCTAAAAATATCTCAAGAACAAATAGCATTTGGGAATAAGGCGCCCTTGAAGATTCATTTTCAAACGCTGTTTTTTTGAATAACATGATCTCTACATAACTTTGCTATTAATACTAGTGACAAAAAACTGCAATTTATCCAGGGAATTCAAAAGCAAGAACTGAAACAAGACTTGTTTAGATAGCTCATGGATCAAACACTTGAAGTTCAATGCTTGTCAAAACAAAAATATTCAATTGTATCTTCCCAAACAAAAACTTACTAATAAAAAACCTTTATTTGAAATGTACTGAAATGAGCATTAATTTGACTCAGGATCTCAAAGGAGATAGTTTTGCATAAACTCTTCCACATAACAAGCTCAGCATTTCTCTTGTTTGTTTTGATCTTTTACAGGCATTTAAATTTTTTATTAGGACAACCACCACAGGGAAACAATAACCAAGTAATTTCTTGCATTATGATATTCTCACAACTGTGTAACTGGTAAACATCAAGAAACAGTCTATATTCCACTTAAAATTTTAAAGTGATATTCAATACTATTAATTAATCACTTTTTTAAAAAAAGACACTGGCAGGCCTTTAACAGAACCATTTATTTCTTCAATGCCTGAACACACAAGCATGTAAAAAAATATGAAGTAATGCAAAGACCATGCTGTAAAAGTTGTTCTAAATCTTAATTTATCTGTACTTCCCCATGCCAAACCATTCTGGCTACCTTAGGAGAAGTGAACTTGAGAAGTGGACTTGAGAACACTGCATGCAGAGTTCTCTGCTGGGGAAGCCACAGAGAGCAAAGCTGAGAACTCAAAGTTTTTAGTTTTCCTCCTTTCTTACTGCTTGAGCAATAGATATGCACATACAAATTCCCTCAAAAGGCCAAAAAAAACATTGCAAAAATGTTCTGTAATTCCAAAAGTTTCACTTTTTAAAAAATGAACAACTGACAGAAGGTAATTTGAGATGTCTTATTTTAACACAAAGTAGTCAAAAAGAGCAACATACCTCACTACAAGATGCTACAGCTCTGTGTAAAGGAGTCAACCATTTGCTGTCTTTGGCATTAACTCTAGCTCCTGTAACAAAAAATAAAACCAGCAGAAATTTAAAAGATTTACAGAATGACTGAAATATTTTCAGGAACAGAGATAGAGCTATTTACTTATTCTAGTAAAATGAACTTACTAATTCTAGGCATTTCTTCACATTTTTCATGCAAAACTTGAAAAGTAATCTTTTCTCCAGCTGAAGTCAACTCTTGGAGAAAATTACTTTAACATTGTACTAATAATATTCTTCCACATCAAAATATACTCATATTTTTACACTAGGTGATCCTCTATAATCTTTTGCCCTCCCAAAGCCACATAAAAGGCTGCTGTGTAAGAAAGGCAAACTCCTTGCCTTCACACAGCAACACAAATCTCAGTTTCCCATTGTAGTTTAAATTCTCTATGAAAATATAGAAAGAGGCTGCATTTATTCCCCATGCCTACAGGTTCCTTGTGGTTGCCATGTCTGATGGACAGGTATCTAGAACAAGGAGAGTCCCTCTTCTACTGGGACTTGCTTTGGGAACAGATTTTCACTACTCCAGCAGGACACCTAGCCCACCCTGGGACCTCCTGGTCCCACCCTGGGACCTCCTGGTCCTCCCTTCATGAGAAGAGACTAACAGCCACACCTGTCTCCTTCTGAAAGCACACCCAAGGAACAGCCATCCCTGCCCCCAGGAAAAAATGCTGCACAAACATCTCTAAGGGACACAAGCCTGGGTTTGGAATTTAATTCTCTTCTTAATAATAAAAGGAAAGAAGGGTTTGGGAACTTCTTTCTCCTGAAAGAAGCAGCTGAACTACATCTTAACTTACAGTGAGCTCCAACAAACAAGAAAACCTAATGATTAAGGTTAAAAATTTAATTTCTTACTGATACATACACATATAGAACCTTGTAGGATATTTATACCCTGACTGGAAACTTACCCATCTTTATTTTGAAACTTCTGAGATTTTACAGGGATAGACAAAATCTTACATTTTTGAAAAAAAGAGTTTGGAAATACTGTTGGAAAGAATCACACAGTAACATTAATGCTACATGACCAGAGCTGATTAGCATCTCAACCTAAACTTAATACTGGTATGTCAGAACCAACTGCCATTTTTAATATGCAAAGAACAGAAAAGGATGGAAGGCCAGTAAGACACAAGATGCCAAAAAGGTTGCTGGTCAAGTCAGGGTATTCAACTGAGAGATAGGGTATTTTGATCCAAGATCTGCACCAGCAAAGAAGTCTCCCCCAGCCCACCTGATCAATAAACACAGCAGTGTGTACAAAATCATGGTTGTATATACTAAGCAACCCAAATATCTGAGGTCAGTTCTCCTGAGTTTCTAATCAATCCACTCCTTTCAGTCATAAGAATAGAACATGGAAGCTGATGCAGGATCCCAACTTCTAGTTTGATCCTAGGTCTTCCACCCACTGGACAGAGACTGAGGTCTAACTGCTGGCTACAATTTCAGGGATTTCCATCTTTCCTTATCTAAATTTCAGAACAGGATATCCTCCTATTTTCCTAAGTGCAAAAGTTTTTGAAAAATAAAACTAGTAAATAGGGAAGAAAGTCCAAGCCCATTTGAAGAAAACTCCCACGGTCTAACAAAGGTTTAGGAGACACCACAAGTGTGGCATAGCAGATTGTACTATATCAAGTCTTGCAAAGAACTCACGCAAAGAAAGAATCTGAGTATTCTAAAAGTCACTAGAAATGCCTGAGGATTTTAGGCAATCCTTCCCAGAAGATAGTAAGTGATGAATGACATCACAAATATAATGAGATAATGATTGCTAAGTAAGAATATAATCAATATATGTCAAAAGTATCTGTAATTCTTGATTATATTCCAGGTAATTGTTGGCCACATCTTGATTTTAGCAGATGAGACAAAAAACAAGAGCCAAAATCGTACTCCAAGCTCCACCTGACTTCACATCCAGCCAACAACCAAGGAATAAAGACTTTCATAAACTGATTTCCATCTCTAACTTTAGGATACAAATGTTTTTAAAGCATTTGAAAGAACTTGAATGAGTTACTACGCCATTCATTACTATCCTGATTTTCTTGAGGAAAATGCATTTGCAAGACCTGGGGTCAGGTCAGATCCACCCAGGTAATGAAGCCCAAGATAGGAAAAGCAATGTGCCCATCAGAAAAGAAGAAATGCAGGTTTCCACTCCAAAACAGCAGCAGTTACCTAAGCTCTAGCTCTAAGTGATAATGTGTTTAGAGTCCAAGCAGTGTGGATGTGTTCAGATTTTACTGACATTTCTGGTACTTCTAACACAGAGCCTAAGAACTACACCAGAAGAGAAAAGAAATAAATACAAAAAGATATTGTACAAAAGGTTTCCACAGTGATAAATTAATCACATTTGCTAAGACTAAAAGAAAAGAATATGTGAAAGTAAGAAAGAAAATCAGCACTATCCAGAGAAATGTCTAAGGAAATTTGATGTGACACCTAAAAGTAACACGGTCCTCTTAAAAGAACAAAAATCAACATAGCAAGTACCTGCCCCCCATCCCATAAGTGGTCTTTCACCCGAAGAAACAAGGATGCCTAGGTCTAGCACATCAAAACAGTGTAAAATACAGATACTAAAATAAGTTAAACTCTTCAAATACACCAAAAATTGTAGATTCTCTGACACAGGAAAAGCTGAAGTTGACTTTTGATAACAAATCTGAATCTCTAATGGACTTAAGAAAGAACTACCAAGCTTGTTTTCTCCTTCTACAACAAAAACTCTTAAAGAAGTTGCAAAATTGTTATATTGAAAGAAAGTTTTTAAGCAATAATCAGAATAAATGTACTACCAAAAAACACATATGCATTATTAATGTGGGGACTGGGGGAGATCTACAGCTTTAGATACATAAAACAAAATAACATTTTTAAATTAATAGAGATATACTTTGCCCTTAAATTTCTCCAAGAAGCCATGCTGCTGAGAATCATTTAAATGTCATAAAGGAGCTTCTCCACATAGCCTTGTATCTGAGGACATAATCCTCCTCTAGGCTGTTCTTTACTGCCTAGCACATGATTTGGGGAAAATGTCACTGTTCCTCCCTGACCTCTCAGAGGCTCTCTCAAACCTATCAGAGTCCTGCCATGCAACAGTGAGGGAGTTTACAGCCTTGGTCATCTGAGGTAAAGCTCTACTCCTGACCACTGTAAACAAATGTTACAAAAATGTATTACACCTCTACTGAACAATTTTTGCTTTAAGATATTGCTTCAGAGTTGGCTTAAAGAGAGTCTGAACACATGTATGAGTATAACCTACTGCACAGCATTGCCAATGCAATATTATCCCTGTGAAGCTCAACCTGCTGACATGTTAACCAGGGCATTTCTCACATTTCAAATGCCAGCTATGAGCAGTTTGCTCTTTCAAAGCACAGTACAGTGTATCTTAATTCCCTGTATGCAAAACCAAAAAAAAACCAAACAAAAACCAACCCTAACAAACTGTTGTTCAAATTGTTCTCCCCCGCTCCCTGCCTCTGGATCTTCCAGACTTCAAAGGCCTGGTCTTAACATGTTTATTAAAACTTCTCATTTGCTTACTGTAAAATTTCTTATATTTCAATTCTTTTAATGCCAGAGTTTGCAGGAAAATGATTAGGGCGCTTGTCAGAGAGAGCAATCACAATGCTAGAACACAAATATTCAACTTGAATTTAAGAACCAATCATGTAAATGACCCTCCCCAAAAAGAGCACCTTCCAAACAAGTCAAATTATTCTTCCATGTTGGTGCACTAAGCCAAAACATTAAACAAGATCACCCCTTTCATCGCTAATTTTACTGGTGCAGTAAGTTTACACATCTAGGGAAATATAACAGCAGGACTTTTGCTCTGTAAAAGGTGGGGTAAGGGGAGGGAATGAGAGAGAAGAATTACATAATTTTCTTCCCTTGCCCCTGAATCTTACAGCTCATCTTGCCACGCTGTACTCACAAGACTGACAATTAGAAAGACATGTTTTATTTAATAAATAAAATACAGAAGCTACTGAAAAGCTCTGTGATGCTTGCTTCTAGCAAATTTATGTTTCAAGCAACACATTTTTTAATTTAATATGTGCACTGATTTACAGGATTATCCTGGAGGGTTTAATTCTACTAGTCTACATGTGGCAATTGCACATTTAAATGTGCTATTAGCCACCAATTCCTGTACAGATGTTTCTGCATACTTCTTGGTTATATATCCTTACACTCCAGTAAGAGCTAGCATCTCAACCATCTCTTAGAAAGACAGACAAGGAATGACTGGGCAGGCAGTGCTGCAAGGAACAACCACACATCTCTTCCTTTACCCATAAACTGCCACACAACTCTTCCACTGCCCTGTCTCACACCACCTCTGTGTTCTTCTCACAAAAACTCTTGCTGTGACACTCCTCCACAGCTCCTCTGCACCAGAACTCTTCCTATTTGGAAATGTCCTCAGAAGACTAATGAATGCAGTGGCTGAATTACTTATGTGTCACCAGTTGGAAATAGATTAAGAAATACAAAGAACTGACAAGACATTTCATCTTTGTTCACAGTACTGACTTAAGTACTCAACTGCCTTCCACTGTTCTGTTTGCAGTCTGTTTTTAGACTCTCAAGGATGGTATTTTCCTTTGTTATTGTACAAGATGTGCTAGTGACTGAGCAATATCATAACATAAGCAAAGAAAGCAAAAGTGTTTTCATTCAATTATGCAATACAGACACCCAATGTTTGGTATTTGAAGCTCTGAAATTTCTGTTTAGGAATAAAAGATGTAAATAAGATCTTTATAGAATGCACTTAAGAAAGTAACAAACCTTGTCTTAAAAACTAGTATACTGAAAAAATTTTAGATATTAGTTTTGGAGAAATCAGGAAGACCTCAGGTATAAATCACTGAGAGTAACTACTAGTCCTACTGTAATTAGATTCTACTTAATTATTTTCCTAACAGCTAGTAATAGGTTCAGAAGTTCTTCCTTTTGAATGATCCACTTTTTTATCTAGAGACAATGACCTTGGAAGCACTTAAACTGGCAAGCAGAAATTCTCAGACTATACTAAGGAAAAAACAGATAGAGACTATACTAAACAGATAGAGATGAAAACTTTTCCTTTAGATAGAAAATATGTGAACAGTCAGGAGGAGATACAGAAATTTTTAAAGTATAAGAAGATTTGAGATATGAATTGGAATAATCAGAATAGCAGTTGAGTGTGATTTCCTGTCGAAAACTTGGATACTTGGAAAATCATTGCTACAAAAATAATGAGTAAGACCTTATGGAGAGAAAGCTTCTTGTTAATTAAAAGCTAAATGCATAGCAGAACATCTAGAGATTAGTTGAAAAAAACCCAAGACGAACAGGTCTGGAATCTTTTGTCCAGACAAAATGAGACTTCAAGAACAGTTTTTATTTTTGTTCCTTAAGAAACAAACAAACCAACCCACTCCCAAACCCCAAAACAACTCCACAAAACAAATACACATGGAGACACACTGGCCAGAAAAGGGAGGAAAACTACAACCAAGTCAAAGCCATCCTTCCAGGACTTCACTGATTTGTTAACATAAGCCAATTTCCTTTCAGAATTCCAGTTTCTGCCACATCTCAGCTGCCACCCCATTGAGCTTCAGTGAGCACCTTGAGGTTCTCTGACTCAAGGTACTGAACACTTCTATCTTTTCCTGAGTCAGCTTAAGTTTTTCTCTCAAAGAACATCAGAGCTACTTTCTTCACAGCAACTGACTTTTACTGCTGCCAGGGGGAAGTTATGCCAGCTTGGAAAGGAAAAACATCAGCCAACATTGCTGTGAAAAGAAGAGGAAGTGGCCAAAAGATCCAGTCAGTGTCAAAGGGGCCCCTGTGAAACGCCCCCAGTGCGTGGGTACATCTGCAATCCCAACAAAGGGAGCTTCATTCTGCTGGGACTGAGGCAGCAAGAGCCTTTCAACAGCTGAGCTGTGTGACTGTCATGGCATGGATTTCTAATACTCACAGAGATTCACAATTAGATGAAAGAAACACAGGTAGAGTGGTATAATACTGAAGGGTCTTTACTATCTTCCAAAATCTGTTATCACTACAGTGGCAGTTTTCCAGCCTCAGCACGGTTCTTACATTTTCCAGCTGACCCAGAGGAAACAAAAACTCATGGGCTGCCAAACCTTAATGAGATTGAGTTTGACCACACTCATGTAACACTGAGTTTCACGCAGAGAAAATGCTGGGTTAAGCAAACAGCAATGTGTTGTGTTAGTATTTAAGTATCAATGCAATATAGTAACTAAATCTATTCAGAAGAAAACAAGAGACAATTCAAATGTTGATTTTTGTGAATTACATTGATTTCAGTGAAAGCAATAATCATCTCCACAGTATTTTTAGAAAATAAATGGAAAAAGTTAGTAATCAAAAGAATACATTTGGTGATCACACTAATCTCTTCTGCTTTTCACATGACACTTCCTGGCACAGTAGACTCTGATGGTATTAAAAATCATAGGACAGCTGGAAAGAATGATTTTTTTATAAAGCAAGAAGCCTCTCCAGAACAGTTCATATGCCAGACATAAAGAAGGGTTTGATTTGTTTTAATCAGGACTTCTTGGAAAGAACAAAAAGCTGAACATTCAGTTAATTAAGTCTTAACTATTATACTTTCCTACTTTTTAGTAGTTTGCCATCATTTACACTCCTAAAGTCAGTGCAATTTTGGAAAGTAGACAGATGTATTTGTGCACCAGGATGCAGAGCTGTACAAAGGTCATAAAAATACAACTGTGATGAGTGCTACTACTCTTCTCAGAGTAACACAGAAAGGAAAATGCTTCCAAAATTATGATTCTCAAGTGACTAAACTATAAACTTCTGTTCTATCCTTCTGGATGCTATAAATAATCTTCATGCCTCCTCTTGGTCACCTCCCTACACAACAAATCTAGGAATGCTAATTGCTTATCAAGCTACAGTCCAAAGTTGAGAGATTATTTGAAAATTTAGACTTCCACAAACCACAGTGGTATGAAAAAACTGTTGGTAAGACATTCACATCCTCACGGGACAAGTTTATTAGTGCTCAGTGTCTCAAAATAAAAAACAAAGGGCAATTTAATGTCCAGGGCCAAAATGGAGTCAGTAAAGCAACTTTCTTTGATGTTTGGAGCCTGTATCCAAATCATCACCTTCAGATTCTTTGTGCAGGTGAAAGACAACAGGAAAGGTCACAGAGCAACCTTATGATTTAGTCAAAAAATATCTCAAGAATTCAACAACTAAGTAAGAATGCTCTTGAGACTGAAAATTTACTCCAAAAAAGTATGCAGAAAGGCTGGATCAGTTGTATCTTCAGGATGTGCAATAAAGGTTACTTAGGTCTGTAGCAAAGTAGTATAAAGACATTGGGACTGCAGTATGTGAGCCACAATACCTATTTGAAAGCAATGTGGATTCCCTGGAGCAGGATGAAAAAGGCATTCCAATCAAATTTAAAAAAAAAAAAACCTATGTGCAAGTGGTCTATAATAACACTTTAAGAACAGAAAATAGTAAGAATCAAGTAAGAGCCACCAGATAGTGGAAAGATTAATACTGACTTCAGGAATTTTGAGGTCCAGTTTGAAGAAAGAATAAAAACATCAAAGCAAACAGTCTTTGTAGAATAGTTTGCACAGCAGGAAAACTGTAAACTGGTTCCTAGTGACATTCCAGCAAAGCTATGTTAGAGGACATTACAAGTTGCAAAGACAACCTTTCACAAGGCGAGAAATGTTAGGATGAAAGTAGTCTACACTTAATTCAATCCCTTGTGCAAGTATGTTACAACAGGTCAGTTAAAGTCACATAACCCAATTTTAGCATGCGAATTTATTGCACAGAGGAGATGGCTGCACAGAAATGCCATTTATTCAACAAACCACTCTCCTCAATTTTAAAAAAGAGGTCTTGCAACACAACAAACAGATTTCAAGCCTTGCTGTGGTAACAGATGTTCTTTATTTGCTCCCTAATGCTCATCTATTACGACAAAATGTAACATTATACATCTGTCTCAAAGGAGAGATTTGATTTCCAGCTGAAACACAACAGATGAATTTTCCTTATCTTTATGAAATGGAGAGATAAATACACTTAGCCTCTGTTCCCTACCTTTCAATTAAGAGAGCTAAAAGACAAATCATAGCTTGTGCATTTTGAAACATCTAGACCTGATTTCTCTGAGAAGCAGCTGGCTCAGCATTTCTGATACAGCTGAGTGCTCATGCTTCGCCAACCACAAAGATTTCAAATCCTACATTCAGAAATGAGAAAGACTAAATTGGTGAATACTTTTTAAAGATTTAAGAGGCTCACCTAAAACTACTGTTTGCAGGCAGGTAATATACAGATTTGTGCCCAAGTACAGCACAGCCTTGCAAACTGAGCAGCCTGGACACTCAGACATGACTTTCACCCTGCAATTGATGCCCCTCTTCACTCACTTACAAACATGCCAACAACTCACACCTACCTGTGCACCCCTCACTGCACCACCCTGGTTCTCTCCCAGTGCAGCCTCTCCCTGGGACTTCCAGGAGGCTGTGCCTCTCCAGCAAGGCACAACATGGTACTGCAGCACAGCACACGAGCACAGCAAGGCTGGACTGACATCGCCACAGCCTTCAAAGCTTTTGATTTGCAACTATCTAATGCATTGTTTTGTCACAAGCAAATCTTGATTTTCATTAAATAAATGTTATCTGGGACACATCAATGCCTCACATCCTCCCTGAACAATCTGCAGACACTGCAGCACCTACAACCTGTCCTCCATGAGCTTCCTCTCAGCTTTGGACTACTTGTACAGACCCAATTCTTACCTCCCTTCTCTGTTCTCCATTTTTCCTTATGTTTAACCCCAGGCTATGTGCCCAAATAGCAGGACTAATATTTCTTCTCCTACAACTTCCCCCCAGTCAGGATCTTGTTTCATTCTCATTTGAACTAGAATTCCTCTCCTTCCATAAGCCCTTGGCCCAAGAAAGGAGTATTTGCTTCCACCACGGATTGGGTAAACAGACTGTGTTCATCTAAACCAGACAGAAGATTCCCTCAGAATTAGCTGACTACAACTTTGCAAGGTTTGTAACATTGTTAGTTGAGGAAGGGGTCACCATATATTTTCAAGAGCCACCACAACTTACCTTTCCTCTTGATAGGGAAAATGGCACCTTTTTTAGATTTTCAAACCTTGCACCTTTTCAAAAGTGAACTTTTCTGGACAAAATGTCACTATAGAGTATGTCCATACAATAGATAAATTAATTAATATCACATCATGTACATTTATGATATGTATATATAATTCTATAGAGAGAATACAAGTAATATATATATATATAACAAAAATATTACATCATACTAAAATTATAACAAATTAAATCATGCCTAGCAAATTCAGTTGAAGGTCTGGAAGTGACTCCTATAATCCTAAAAGCGGCATTTCCTTACAGGAGAATTTGTTAGAAGGGGTTGATGGGGGGTGGTGGTGGTGAAAGTAGCCAGCTTTGCACAGGTAAGGCATGCAATTATACAGAATAAAGATTAAAGTACTTCTGTGGGACTGCTACAAGTTTTCATCTTTCTATGTAAGCTTGAAGCTCTGTATTATGAATTCAGCCTCAAGCTACATTATGGGTAGGTCTCTCCAAGATCAAAGACAGTCAATTCAGTCCTTCAGTCATGATGTTCTTCAGGTTTTTGGTTTAGTTTCTTGGTTTTCTACCCTTAAAAAAAAAAAAAAACCAACCACAACCCAAAGTATACTGTTTTGCAGAACTTGGAATTTTTCTTAGCACAAATAAATAGGAAAAAAAGAGATTTTAACATTTTCAAGTGGTTCTAATTATATTCTGTGCATTTAAGTCAATGGGCAAAGATACTTAAAATAATACAACCAACTCTGGATGGCATCTTTATGTTCAAATGTAATTGCTTTCCTGAAGGGCATTTCAGAATGAAAGCAATGCTGCTAACACCTACCTGTACCATATACACTACTACTTCTTTAAACTAGTGTTAACTATTGAAAGCTGATCAAGCTACAAATAAAAATACCTATAAGCCAGAAAGCTTTCTACAGTGAAGTATTTTAGAGCAGAACTACACAGTAATGTAATACTAATAAGTCTGGAAACTAAAGTTTCAGTACAAGCATCTTTAATTTCTAGTACATTAAATATCTCGCTAAAAGCTACACAGACTAAGATGTACATAAATACTTTCCTGGATGTGCATAGAATTATTTGTTTTCCATTAACAGGAACAGAACATACCAGATAAAATAAGTAGTTCAATAATTTCTGCATCTCCCAGATAGGCAGCAGCATGTAAAGGGGTCCTTTTCTCATTATCCTGTGGTAAGAGGGGGGAAAAAAGGTTTTATTTAAAATAAAAAAAAGTATGGCTTAGCATTTTCTATGTTATGAAAAAACACTGTATAAAAGTTAATCTTTCAAATATTGTACATTATATATTAAAAAAACCCATAATTACTCTAAAGACATCAGTCAAATTTACTAAGACAAGCATGCTTCTCCCTAAGGAGCTCTTAACACCTACATAGTCAACCAGTGTTTTCCTGACACACATGGAATGCTCATCACATCTTTAGATTAACCCACCAGTTATAAATCACCATTCTCTTGTCTCCAGAGACAAGAACTCGAGTCTGTCCCACACAGTTAAAAAGTGTGCTATTGTCATATGCAACAATTAGTGAGAAATATTCTCCTTGTGAAGTTTAAAGCAAATTCAGAAGTTATTATTTTAATAGAAAATAGAAAAGAAGCTAGAGTGTGTAAGGGCAAAAATAGTGGAATCCAATTTCAACTGTTTCATTTACTGTAAATTAGCAAAGCAAAGACAGGTGAAATTTATTTTGCAAAAAACCTACTCTGCAAAAGTAACACCCAGTACTTTTAATTAGTTCAAGCTGATCTAAGGTCCTTCTGAAGGTACCAGTAAGAGATCTTATTTATTCATGCACAATATATACCAATGAATATTCTCTTTTGAAAGATTAACACAAAATATCTTGTAACTCTTTCAGGATCAGTGCCAATTTCCCTGCACCAGTTTACAGCTTAATCAGAAAAATAAGATCACATCACAGTGAGTGGTAAAAATGAACAACAACCAACCAGTTTGCTCTCTGAGGGAAGGCTGGTGAGAAATCAGAAAAGAGACAGATAATCAGTCAGCATCCTGGCTCTAGCCTAAGCTCTGCTTGGATATCTAGATCCTTATAGTAGAGTTTCAACTACATCAGGGGTGAGGGATCAAGATTATATGCAGCAAGAAATTTTAAGTGGCAATGTCTATGTCTATGGACATGTCTATGAATTCAACTCTTATGTCATGACTATCATAAAATTAACACACATTTTTTATTGACATTTTATTGTGAAAAGCAATCTGCTCCCTTGCTAGAACGATGTTATTTAGTGAATCCTGACCTGAGAGCTAGCATCATGTAAGAATAAAACTAAAGTTCATGGCAGGAAAGATCTTAGAGCAAAACTGGAGCTGAGACACAAGAAGTTCTTCTGAAACATAAAAGACAACTTCAGAATTCAGAGCATTCAAACCACCCCCTCTAGAAAAACATCACCACACACACAACCCCTTGCCCCAAACAACCCACTCCCTGCCTAGTCCCTGTCAGAAAAAGTTAAAGCTACACAGTTCACCATATTAGCAATGTTTCCTAACAAAATATTTGAATTATGTGCAAGAAATTCCAAATTGAGCAGTGCAAACCTGACATTGATACACCCTGAGGAATCAATGCTACACTTATCACTAACACCACAGAGTACCTCATCAATTTCTTGCCAGGATGTCTCAAATGCAGCTTACACATCTAGGATAAAAAAAGACTGGCACTAAGGACTTGCTATCTTGAAAAAAAACCTTAAAAAAAAGGAGAAAAACCAAACATTCCCCCCCCCCCCCAAAAAACAACCAACCAACCAAAAACCAAAAAAAAAAAACAAAAAAAAAAACAAAAAAACCAAAAAAAAACCCCCAAAAAAAACCAAAAAAAAAAAAAAAAAAAAAGGAAAGGAAAAATACTAGAAGCACAGAAGAAAAAGAAAAGCAATACAAATATTAAATTTGCTTCCCCATCTGAAAGATAGTAAAGACCAGCCAGCAATGAACATCTATTATCATTCCCCCAGTATGGAGAAGACAGCTCCTATAGGTAGCTGGCATTGAAGCCTTTTTGATAATGCTAAAAAGCCTATAAACTAGAGATTAGGGAATGCATAAGAATCAGTATGATAGTATACTGTCTGCAGTTTCATCACAGAATTAGAGAAAATAAGATGGGCCATGAGCACATTCTTCTGTAGAGACCGCATTTACACAGGAACATGAGAAAAACTGCATTCCCCACTCAATGGGCAAAACTCATTATTATAAAAATGTTCACCACAATTGTGTTGTTGGTGACTTTGTTTTCTTTTGTGGTTTTTTTAACATCTCAGTGACAGAAGTCATACCAGTAAGCAATGTGACAGAATGAATCAGAAATCTTCCAATAAAACGGTGGACAGAAGGGAGGTGTTTATCTAGAAATACACTAATCACCAAGCCACAAATACATTTTCCTGAAACATCCATGGTCCAACCTTCTGGTGAATTTCAGACATCTCAAAAAAACCCAACCTCTATTAATGAAAACCCATCCTGAAACCACCAAGATACAAACATAAAAGCAGCTTAAACACAAGCAACATTTCCACTCCACCACTCCTGTTTCCAAGCTGTGAGTTTCCAGCCATGCAAATATTTCAGTTTTGCTGCTCTTAAGCTGACAAATGGAAAACACTCAAAGCCCAGCTCCCAGTTCTGCAGCAGGGAGCACAAACTGGGAGCAGGCAGGAGGCTGGAGATGCCCCTGCTCTCAGCAGCACCAGGGCAGCACTGCTGGGACACTCAGGGCTTGTCACTTTCTGGGTCAGCTCCAGAAACTGGAATTTCAACAATCCCAAGCCCCAGGGTATCCACCACCACAAATATTCCACATGCTGAGGGTGCTTTGACAGAAGGCCTGGCCTTTCTTTCCCCTCCAGTTTCACAGCTGGCTTTTTTTTGATGCTTCCAAACTTTTTTTTTCTTTAATTTGAAGTCTCTGTGCAAAGGTTTTTTGTTTAGTATCTAAAAACCTGGTTTTCAGAACCTGTTAAAAGAGCAGAAATGCTGCATTCGGCAACCTCTCATGATGAGGAAAATTCTCATTTTGCTCCATCTGAAGACTTACATTTAATGAATAAATTTTAATAAATGAACTCTGAATAAAATTAAAGAGAATTCTGTACTTTAAATGCTACTAAAGTACTGCTGAACAGATCAGCTACTTTTTTTTAAAAAAAGTAATCATTTGGTGAACAAATTTCATCTGCAAATACAAACTACTGCATATAAAGGACTACTTTAAATAACACTAAGAAAGCTTTTAGCCTTAACAAGGAACTTTGGAAGCCAACATCTTGCAGCACTGGTATTGTCATACTAATATAAATACTGACCCTAATATTCTTCCTTTAATTTCATAAATTTAAATGACACTAAAAGAAAAATTTCACTAGAGAAGGGATTTTGTACATAATAGTCACTGTTACACAGAATGTAAAATCTAACACTGTTGGTACTATTTAATTCCAAGTATTGCAGTGTTGCAGCAGTATTTACAACACAGAACAGCAAGTGTTGTGGCACCTTCATTTTCCAATTCAAAAATCTGCAAGGCAAATGGGACTATTACAACTCTAAATCAGCTGTAATGGTAGTAAGGACACAGATCACACTGATTGTATTAAGCAGGTTTTTACATGATTGAAACAGAACTTTCAACTTTTTAAAACTTGTTTCCAGTGGAAACAACAAAGGAATTTATATTCCCAATGAGAAACTCTCAAGTTTCATTCCAGATATTGGTCAGTTCTGTCATTAAACTAAAAAGCAATAAAAGGGCTCAGATCTTAAGGAATCCATTTTCAGAATGATAGTTCTGTGTCACAAAAGCCCCAGCACTGTATCTATATGGGCCTTTGGGTTGCATTATGTGAAAAATGTATAATCCTGCCATTCCCAGTAATTCCATTTATCAAGTTTCCCAAGCATTTCATCTATACAGAAGTTTGCATAAAATGGTAATATGAGAAATGCAGGCCTTATGACCCTGCCAAAAATAAATTTAGAACAAAGTGACATGGGTAGTGGCACTGTGAGCTTCTTCATAAACTCTAACCTAGAACAATGGTAATGCCACCTTTGTTTCTTTTGACCAAAACCAGAAGCTTTAATTGCTTCATTGCTTATTTCAGGGATCAAAACTTCTACAACAGACAAATCTATGCTTATTTAAAGATGCAGGTTTCAAACCTACCTCTTTTTAAAGTATCTTTTGAGTAAGTATCCTTTGAGATAGAACAATTAATTCCTGGTTTGGGTTCTATCTCAGTAATTGATTCAGGGTAAACACACACAACTGCAGTGAGTTTTAAGGAGCTACATGCCTTAAAGGCAAATCTCTTATCCCATGCATATTCAGTAAGACTGCCATAACCAGTCTATGACTCCCCCAAGAGTACATTAGAATATAACTTCAATTTGCCCTTCAAACAGTTCAACATCTACTGATCTGGAATCTTTGAATTAAAGCATTTTTTGAAACAGCCTGAATGCCACTTCCCCCTTCATAAAAACTCCTCTTTAGCTATCTGCTCTTCAAAACCAAATTCTGCAATAACACTTTAATATACTCTCATTATTTCATGACCACACTTACAAAATATCTTTTAATAGGTGTTTTATGCTGTATGACTTGTCATCTGTCTGCTTCTAGTGCCATCTGTTCCTTGTAGAAATCAACCCTAAATACACAATCACAAATCTTGAACGAGTTTCAATTCCAACATACCCTGCAGTAGCTTTAACCAACATTCCTTTTAAGTTAAACTGGGTTTAAATATAAGTCTTAGTGTATTTTTCAGTTAGTTTAGAGAGACAGAACTCTTCAACCAGGATGATGTATAACTCCTGAGTTCATCGAAAATGTCTAAGAAATTATTACAAAGTATTCCCAGTTCTTTGACAGTGTCCAGCATCACAGTGTGAAGTCCCAGTGCTACTCTTGGGAGTAATTAGAACAACAAATTTTAGTTACAAATTTTACTACAGTTTTTAGAATAATCATTTCCTCAGGTGGAGTAACTGTCTACTCTAACTATATTTTTTGTTCCTTTATTAAAAAAAAAAAAAAAGAACATATGTAAATATTTGGCCTTTATATTCCAGCTTTAAACTCCTTAGAAGTTTACTTTAGGTACTTGATTCCAGAAATGGGGACTAACTCTTCTGAAGTATGTTCAATCACAACAATGTCTTAAAAGCACATAGCTAGCATTTGAAAACTAATGAACTTAAACCAGAAGAAAAAGATTAAGCACTAGACTTTCAAGACTTGTAAATATGTAAGAAATTAATACTGTATCCCTATCCTACCTTAACTGTAATTAATCTGCTATTTCTTTGGATTTTTATTGTATTTTGAAGTCAATTCTCAGAACTTTGCATTGTCAAAAATCAACAAATTTCTAACTAATTTTGTTTGACATGATTTTTGGAAGCAGACCTCTATTTTCTCCCCATATCTCAAAATTAACATACATGTCCAATATAGAGAGCAAGCTAATGCTACACTAATGGTCTCCTGCATGCTTAAAATATGAAGAAAGCATGACAGTAACCACAAAAACAATACATATTACATGGCTAACCACAAAGTATCCTTTGAAGCCAGACAATAGATACATTTAAGTTGAAATTATTAGATTTGTCATACTGACTGCAGTAAATTCTTGAACTAATTGTCACGCTCCTATTTGTATGAATACTTGTACTGCATTTGCAAGAATCATTTTTGAAAGCCCAGTATTAAACTTTCACTAGTAAGACCTTATCAGTACTCATTAAGTTTCAGGACATGTCCTCTTCATGCCATCTCTTAGGAGGGCAGAGCAATCCAAACAATCCAAACAATCCCAAAAAACCAGGGAGGAATTGTTGCCCTCTTGCTCATTAAGACAGAGTGACCACTGACAAGAGAGACCTTACCTTGCAGGAGAAAAGAAGTGGTTTTAGCAACAAGGGTCACATCAGCCATAATCTGCCAAACCCCACTGCTGTTTCTAGTTAAGATCTTCAGTACCAGTTTAATAGTGCATGCTCTTTACTTCTTTCTAGCTGATAATAATGATAATGATAATAGTAACAACAACAATAATAAAAACGGGCACACCATGGAATAAATCACAAAATCTTTTACTCATGGCTACCATTTGTGGCACTGTGAGTTTGCGGAGGCCTTATAAAAACCTGGATAGCAGCTGTAGGTTACAATAAAAAATAAAAGGTAAGTCAGAAGAGAACTACAAAGTATCCTGGAAAAATGTCATCAGAGCACCATTTTATGAGAAACCAAGAGTTTACTTGAACATAAGTCATTCTCACACCTGTGTTCCTCAAGAGCACAGGATCACAGTTTTCTAAATTGTCACAAGGAACAATAATAAAAAAAAATCCCATTTTAAGATAATTTTGAGTAGATCTATACTGACCTACAAAACAATCATGAAGCACCATACTCATAGCATGTTAGAAGAAATGACTACTAGCTATATAATTGCAAAGGAGACACTTAACTTTCCACTCCAAAATCTGATTTTCCAAACATCAAAATCCCCCAGCAACTGCAAATGGTCAGATTTTGCATATGGGCATATTTCAGAAACAAGACAGAAGTTTAACTTGAGTCTGGGTGAACAGGATGAGCAAAATTGGGGAAACCCATGTGGTGTGGCATTAATAACTACAGCAATGAAAAAGTCTGATCTATTCTGATTTAAATCCTTAGGGCAGTCATAACTGGCTAAGAAATTTGGCTATAGAAACTATCAGGATATATTCACATTTCCACCATGAAAAGTGAATGAATTAGAGCAACAAAGTGAACCTTGGTCTGGAAACCTCCTTCTCCAGGATAATAAGTTATCTGTCATGGTGAAAACCTAAGGGGGGAGAAAAGGTATCACTTGTGCCAAATTGGAGTTTTAGAGTATATAAAAATAATGATCAACTGACCAACTATAATGCATTTCATAACTAAACAACTGTCCTTTCCTTTTCTGACTATTAGAACATCCTAGGCTGTCAAGTTCCTTTCCTAACATGAAACCTGGGGAATATATAAAGTTTTACAGAAAAAAGTCAAAGAAGAGCAGAATGACATTATCTGTTTGCACACCATTCCACATTGCATGCACACAAATGAGAATCCCCACCAAGAAGGAGGCAGGGAAGAATTCACATTGCATGGCTTTGCTGTACGGACATACTTGGCAGTTCCAAAAGCATCCTTGTTTAGCATGATGCCTCTGGGCATTTTTAAAATGGAATTTTTGTGACTGAATTTAGGTTCAAGTTCACAGAACAGCACTAAAATCCCTGGAAAATTATTTACTTCCCATTCAGTTAATGAATCTAGTCAAATAATAAACCTAAAACTGATAAAAATCTATATCCTTATTATCCTTATCCAGTGCAAACAATTCATACACAATATAAAAACTTATAAACAAAAAGCACATTGAAGGTTTGGTTCATTCCTAAAATGCCTGAACACTAAAAGCAATCTGGTGGGAATAATTTAAAATTAAGTTTGCACAGAAAAAACATCATTTATATATATATATATATATGATAGTGACATACAGTATTGGAACATTCACTTACATTCAACCACTTCTTTTTAAAAACTCATTTTTAGAAACAAGTCAGATAGCTCATTTGTATATTTTTAGTATTTTTAAATAACACTGGAAAATACATTTTATAAAAATTGTACAAAAAATATCAAGAGTTCAAGTCACATGAGCAAACATCAGATGCCAAACTACTGTTGTCTAAAAGACAATCTAGTCTTTGACATTGGCACAGAGTAGAACAACTTGACAGGAAGAGGACAGGAGAAAATTTGCTTGCTTAACTTTTATTGAATCCCAAACTTCAATGTCTACAGAAACTCAGTGAAGTGAGATTTTAAATATAAGTTGATACTACAATACCAAAAAAGATTGATAAAAAAGTAACCTGAAGTTCAGAACAATTAATATTGTTAAATAACACCATTCCAGGTATCTTTCATTAAGTGAGTTAACTTCAAATGGTGTCTTATATGACAAAAATTAGGTACAAAACACCATTCAGGTGTAATTGTTTCAAATCCCGTTCCTCTTGTAAGAGTGGCCCCAAAAGAAAGACACACAAAAGAAAGTGTCACACTTTGAGCAAGGAACAGCTGTTAAACTTCAAACTTCATCTAAGATTATTATGATTGCTGGGTCTTACAGTCAGCTAATGTCTCATTCATAACATGAGAGTAAAAAATTCTCATTTAAATATGTACAGTAAAAAACCCCCAACAAGTTATTTTGATGTGGTTAAGATGTTTAAAAAGTGAGATTCAGTCCTTGAGCACGCCTTGTTCACATATGAGAACAGGAGTGCTTGAGGTGTTCTGGTAGACACTGCATCTTTATTTGTCTTAACTAAAGAGGTCCACAGCAAGAAGACTTCTTGACTTGCTGTCAAGAATTTCAAGAAGCAGATTTTGAAACAGCTAAACATCTCTGTATTTTTCCACTTCCAAGTATTTCAGCTCAAAACCATTTATATTCAATTATTCTTTTTTGCAAGTACTGAAGTCAGAGTATTTTTTGGAAATACTCATCATCTCATACCTTTTAACCTTGATGTTCCATGCAGGTTTTGTAATATTGCTATATCATAATTCTGCTGGTCAGGTTTTAGAACTTGTGTACAAAACAAGCACAGCTTGTATGAAAAACTAAATCCAGGTTTTTACATGCTTCTATGTTTTTATATGCTTTGTAGACACAATAATATTTTTACACAACATATAAATATTTCTGGCTGAATTAGAAAGGCCAGGATTTCTTGTGAGCAAACTCAGGCATTCATTTGGATATTGGATAAGGACCTACATAACTAAGCAGGTTTTGCAAGATGCTGCTCCCTTTCACAGAAAAGTTCCAACATCAAGAACTGGTCCCATTTATCACTAATAAAGGTTACTGAATTCTTGCCCAATACATAGAATGAATAAAGAGCTATTCTGTACCCTTTTGGTAAGAGCAACTTGATCTCACAGTGCAGCTGAGGCATTTTGGATGTACTTTCCTTCCTTTAACTCAGGAATAAAAAAAAAAAAACAAACCAACTTTTNAAGTTATCTGTCATGGTGAAAACCTAAGGGGGGAGAAAAGGTATCACTTGTGCCAAATTGGAGTTTTAGAGTATATAAAAATAATGATCAACTGACCAACTATAATGCATTTCATAACTAAACAACTGTCCTTTCCTTTTCTGACTATTAGAACATCCTAGGCTGTCAAGTTCCTTTCCTAACATGAAACCTGGGGAATATATAAAGTTTTACAGAAAAAAGTCAAAGAAGAGCAGAATGACATTATCTGTTTGCACACCATTCCACATTGCATGCACACAAATGAGAATCCCCACCAAGAAGGAGGCAGGGAAGAATTCACATTGCATGGCTTTGCTGTACGGACATACTTGGCAGTTCCAAAAGCATCCTTGTTTAGCATGATGCCTCTGGGCATTTTTAAAATGGAATTTTTGTGACTGAATTTAGGTTCAAGTTCACAGAACAGCACTAAAATCCCTGGAAAATTATTTACTTCCCATTCAGTTAATGAATCTAGTCAAATAATAAACCTAAAACTGATAAAAATCTATATCCTTATTATCCTTATCCAGTGCAAACAATTCATACACAATATAAAAACTTATAAACAAAAAGCACATTGAAGGTTTGGTTCATTCCTAAAATGCCTGAACACTAAAAGCAATCTGGTGGGAATAATTTAAAATTAAGTTTGCACAGAAAAAACATCATTTATATATATATATATATATGATAGTGACATACAGTATTGGAACATTCACTTACATTCAACCACTTCTTTTTAAAAACTCATTTTTAGAAACAAGTCAGATAGCTCATTTGTATATTTTTAGTATTTTTAAATAACACTGGAAAATACATTTTATAAAAATTGTACAAAAAATATCAAGAGTTCAAGTCACATGAGCAAACATCNGAGATTCAGTCCTTGAGCACGCCTTGTTCACATATGAGAACAGGAGTGCTTGAGGTGTTCTGGTAGACACTGCATCTTTATTTGTCTTAACTAAAGAGGTCCACAGCAAGAAGACTTCTTGACTTGCTGTCAAGAATTTCAAGAAGCAGATTTTGAAACAGCTAAACATCTCTGTATTTTTCCACTTCCAAGTATTTCAGCTCAAAACCATTTATATTCAATTATTCTTTTTTGCAAGTACTGAAGTCAGAGTATTTTTTGGAAATACTCATCATCTCATACCTTTTAACCTTGATGTTCCATGCAGGTTTTGTAATATTGCTATATCATAATTCTGCTGGTCAGGTTTTAGAACTTGTGTACAAAACAAGCACAGCTTGTATGAAAAACTAAATCCAGGTTTTTACATGCTTCTATGTTTTTATATGCTTTGTAGACACAATAATATTTTTACACAACATATAAATATTTCTGGCTGAATTAGAAAGGCCAGGATTTCTTGTGAGCAAACTCAGGCATTCATTTGGATATTGGATAAGGACCTACATAACTAAGCAGGTTTTGCAAGATGCTGCTCCCTTTCACAGAAAAGTTCCAACATCAAGAACTGGTCCCATTTATCACTAATAAAGGTTACTGAATTCTTGCCCAATACATAGAATGAATAAAGAGCTATTCTGTACCCTTTTGGTAAGAGCAACTTGATCTCACAGTGCAGCTGAGGCATTTTGGATGTACTTTCCTTCCTTTAACTCAGGAATAAAAAAAAAAAAAACAAACCAACTTTTAGGGCCAAGACAATTTGTTAGCATGCTAGATCCTGTTGAGGGGGAGAGCAAAAAAATTGACTGAAATTAAAAAATACTCATCCATTAACCTCTAGAGCATTCAGAACTCTGCTATACTAAAAAGAAAACCCCACAAAAAACCCCAACAACAACCACCAAAAAAAGTAAACACAAAACCCCCCAAACCGATAATATATCATTGAAAATACTTGCCCTTGGCTTTATCCTTCCCAAAGACCAGTTATTTGATTTGTAAATATTTACCTGGTAGGTATGTGTAGTGGTTTCACAGAACAGCACTAAAATCCCCTGAATCAAAACCACTACAGTATGGCAGAAGAAAACCCCAGCTCTTAAACATAATGGAGTTGCTGGTAAGAAAAATGATAAATAATTCTGAAACCATTTCTAGGGAAAAAAAAAAAACAAAACAATATGAGAAAACAATGGATTTTCCATAATGACAGTACAGTGCTGTGGAGCACATTATGTAACCCAGCCTGTGCTCAGAGTGGGCTGGAATAGGGGCACTGCCTCATCTTACAGTGTCATGATCTGAAATGTTTGAGGACACAAATAAGAAAATATGCCAAGAGTGAAAGCAGTACAATACAGGCTCTGTTTATACTCCAGCGAAAGATCACACACCACACTAGGTAAGGTATGCACATCTCCACCACAGTTTGAATCCAGCACATTATGTTCGGGCCACTGACACTTTTGTTCAGAAAAGCTGGGGTTTCTGCCCTTTTCACTGCAAAGGCAAGTGCTCAAATGACAACCACCGATGACAACCACAGATATTTGTCCCATTAACTTCCTTGTCTTGCTGACAGGAAAAGATGTGCTTTTCAGGTTGTACGTTTAATGTTAGCACCTTTTCTTGGAGCAAGCCAAAACATTTTCCTGGTGTGTGTTATGTTGAACAGCTTCATGAAGTAAGGTCATCTAGCTAGAATATGCAAAGCCCTCCTTTTAAGAGACCTTTGCACCATTCTGAACTCCAAACAGTATACAACACAATCTATGCTAATTCAAAGGCTAATTGTTAGGCAAGAAAAATCCTGCATAACACATCTATTCTGAAAAACATGAGTAAAATGAGAGTAAAAAAACTTCCACCCAACAACAGTCTGCAATGGAAAATGAGAAGTCCCCACAGTGATCACAAAAGAAACCCAACAGAAAGCCTCTGACAGTGAGGGTAAGAACTCATCTAAACCTGCTGGTTACCTTAGGATCAAAGTGTCTTATGTGCACTATTTCTTAGGCTAAGTGGACATGGGAAAAGCTCAGAAGATAACTGTCATTATAGGAAAAGCTTGCAACAACTAAGGCAAGATATTTGCACTCCTTTGAGACAGCAAGTCAGCATCATGTAATTTATTTATAAGTTACCATAATTACACATATACATATGTATATAACTAGTATTTAACACGAATTCAAACAGAAATTAAATTAATGATCAGGAAGGATGATAATAATAAAGTAGGACTTCAAAAGATTGGAAAGAGAACAGAAGTCCACTGGTTTTGGAAACAGAAAGATACAGGCTGATATCACAGGCCTGAGAAAATACCCCCTCCAACTTCATAATCAAGACATTATATCTGAAATTTTGGAGCATACTCTTCAGCAAGAACTTTTTGCAATGACCTTCGTCCCGATACCTGACACCAGTATGAGCCTTTTCAGGTCCTACTGACAACAGACAAGAGTCCTCCTCCATGGGTATTTATGGGACAGCCCTCCCTCCCTACATCATGGAGCAAACAAACAAGAAACACTTTCTTTTCACTGCTTTTGATGTATATCCATCCTTTATTAAAGAAGATTTAAGGACCTTAAAAAGATGCATCTACCTCACGTAAAGCTTGTGTACAAAGGCCAAACTGGACAAAGGAAATTATGTTTACTGACAGCAGATTGGATATCCCACAGTAAGACAGCTTCAACAACTTATATAGTGGAGAAAGTTGTCTTGTTCAAAGGTATGTTGCATATGCATAAAGGGTTTTCATCCAGAAAACAACTACAAATAATCAATAAATTCAAATACTATCCTGCTTTTCCCAGCAATGCCCTCTTTAAGGACTGTGTCTATGTTGGAAACTAATGCTGAACTTTTTTCTTCTCTTTGCTCTTTCAGTGGGGATGTTCTGTTCCAAAATACCAATTCTTTGCATGTCAGGCACAGCAGCTGCCAGGAATAACTCCAGTAAGCTCTAACTATTCAAGACCTTGCCTCTAGCTTGTTTTGTAAAAGCAGCAAGAAATGCAGAACTTTAATTATGCTTTGAAGGTTACAATCTTAAGCAATAATCACTAAAAGTAAAATGGCAAATTAGACATGATCTACAAAATCATTATCACTAAAAATCATACTGGAGACTCAAACACAAAACCCTTGAAACTTTAAAAACTCTTCAAACTTTTAAATTTGAAGTAGTTATTCATGGCTCTCTACACCAGTGAGAATTTTTCAACGTTAAAGAAATCACAGTGACTGAAACAAAAGCTGTCTGTCAAATTCCCAATTACTGCAAAAGAAATCCAGTGTTTGGCCAATACTGTAAACCACTGCCATGCAGACATCCAGCCTTGTTTGCCCAGTTTAGCAAACAGTAAATCCACATTAGCATGTACTGGGCAAGCTTCCTAGGCCTGATGAGAAGGAGGACATGTTTGCCTGAGTAGCACACTAACATTAATTCATACTAAAATCTCTAAAGAATAATTCTCATTTCCTGTTCAAGGCAGCAGCATGCCATGTAAGCACAATGTTCTTCTCAGTTCTACCCTTTGCAATGGTAACTTTTCAAGAGCTACTGCCCATAGGACCTCTGTACTGAGTACCAATTTGCTGATGTTGGTCAGTTTATCCTGTAACTCTGATGAAGGTTTGTCTGTACCACTCTAGTAAGAGTAATAACTTGATACAGTTGAAAATCTCATTTGCAGAGGCTAAAGACAGTGCTACTGACATGAAGCAAAGAATTATTCCTCTCTGGACTGGCAAGTTTCTCTCATTAAACATTTCAATTTGAAGGAAAATGCCTAATTATACAAATTTGTCTATTTCTACACCAGAAGAGGAACTCAACACCATTTGGACAGACTTTATATTGAGGCTGAAAAACGTGATTCACTTTAAAACACTACAGAGGAACTAAGATATCTGATTAATCAATACAGATGACATTCTTGAAAAACATCCTACACTAATGAACAGGAAGTGCTCAGCTTTCAAGTTGTTACAGTAAGTAACTTCTGTATGAAGAATTTAAATAATCTTTGAGTAGCTGGTGGATACTGTTTACAATATACAACTGGCAGCAAGTTTTCACTGCACCTGGAAGAAGTCAAAGTTCTCAATTTCTGGAATCAGTCAGGCTTCAGATCAATGGATCAAACAACCTAATATGCAATCCTTTAGAAAAAGAATCAGCTTTTGTATAGAAAGAGCTTCCCTACATTTCCTGCAGCAAAGTTTCTTCTTATCTCTTCAGACATAAAACATGAATATTCATGTGTTTAAGAAGAAACTTAATTCTTTACCAAAGTAACTCCTGGACATTCCCATATGGTAATGGTGCACTCCATTTCCTCCTTTAAAAATACCTCACTAAAAATTGATCAGGCTTAGTGATAGGCTTAGTTTCACAAGCTTTGTCTCTTGTTAATACAACACCACACACATTGGCCTGTACTATTCACAAAATGTCCTTCTAAAAACCAATTCCTGGACTTTCTTACATGCAAGATACTTCAGCTCTAGATTAAAAGCTGATGCATAGATGCACATTCTGAGCAGCCACAACCTGCTCCTGTTTGTTCATGATCCTCAAAACTCTCTCCTCAAAACCAGAATTCTTCACAGAATCTTCTTGCCATTTTTCAGATGTGAAGAAATTTCAATTAACAACACATTATAAGGCAAGAGTCTCTTATGACTCATCATTTCATCAGGCACACAGGAAATGGGGGATCCTGTTTGTGGTAAAAACATTTAGAAAGTTTAGCACAGAGACTATCTAGAAGCAGAAAGCAATGCAGTACACTGAGATGCACACTGGACAAAAATCCAAACTCAGATTTAAGGAGAAAGAAACATCTTGCTAGCATTAGAAAGCTGTGTTTTATTAGAAGTACGTGGGCAAACAAAGAAGATAAGAACTACCATCAATCTCTGAGGTTATACACTATATTTTTCTCACCCGTACAGTTGAAAAATATATTTTTTGAAAATATGTATTTTCATTTTGTGCAAAGGATATTTTACATATCCTTTGCACAAAATGAAAACATACCAAATTAAAGCCATTAACTATTTTAAATGCCTCTTTCTAATTACAAAAGCTCTCAGTTCTTATTAGAGATCAGTTCTTAGTAAGAGATAGGTATAATTACTGTTATTTAAATGGGTAATAAAAATTCTTCTATTAAAAGTTAGCAGTAGAAGGGTCTGAAGGCACACACAGCTTGTTTTGTGATTTATGTCCACCCTGAGTTCACCTGTGCCTTGTGAAGTCTCACCTGCCCAATGTAAGATTTCTTGGCCTCTGCTCCAGCACCTGAAGCTGGGCTCCAGGCAGAGGCTGCCAGGCAGCAGCTGCTGCCCCGAGTTTCTCAGCAGTGTATTTTACTGCAGGAATTCTCTTTATTAGTGTTTGTTTATACAGGAATGTTTTATTTCCTCTCCAACCTCCTGCAGTTATTTTAGAGGCCTGTTCTCACTGTCATTTCATTATATGACTACTGTTGTAAACATTAGGTAAGTGACCATTTAAAAAAAATAAGCTCAAATTTTATATATAACTTGCATGCATTTATATACAGGCATACACATGTATGTGTTCTTTCAATATACAGTTCTTATTTGCAAGAAAACTAAGGAAGAATTACTGCTTGAAAATCCAAAGGATTAAATTGAATTAAAATAACTAACACCAAGCTCTAAGTTACAACATATCCTATGTTCTTATCATATTAAAAAGTCTTTCAAACTCACAAATACTGTTAATTTTATCCCCCAAATCTGCTACTCTTTAAGCTGAAGATAAAAACATATTACAAAGAGTGTTCAACCAAGCAGAAACTAGTGGAAACTTTTCCTAGTGGAGAAAAAAAGAGCTTCACAGTTGAACAGATTTTAAAATAGATAAATAATATGGGAAATTAGCAAGCAGTTTTAATACAATTTTTTCTCTAGATTTGATCGCTATAATGTGAAGATATAAATATTAAGATACACACCAGCTATAAAAAAACACATTACAAAAATAGGAAACTAAATTTGTCTGTATTCTAACTATCTCTGAGGGGAAAAAAAATTGTTCTCAATATAGTAGAAAACATGCAAATATTTCTATGCACTTTATTAACACCTCAAAAGTTACCATTTTTCACTAAATACTTCTTTGCTATAATTAGAGACTCAAGATACTACAACATTTTTGGAAAGAGGGCCTTAAATTCAAGTTTTATTTTACTAGGTCTCAACTGTGCACTGCTCCAAAATACTACTGCAGCTACACTTTCACCATGTCAGTCTAGATGGTTCAAGTTACAGTAACTACAGTGTCTCTTTATTAAAAGCTTGCCCGCATTTGGAAATTAGAAAAAGACCCAATAAAAAAGTGACTAACACTTTTAGAGAAGAAAAATGCATAGCTGATTGAAACTCTTAAGCAATGGCAACAACTAAGAAACCAAAAGTGTATAACTTGACCTATTAAAATAGCACTAAAAGAATACAGATTGTGCTCTTTAGAATATTTTACTATTTTCTGGGCATATTTTTAATTCCTCCCTCGCATTCAAATGAGAAACCAGACGTTGTGTCTGTCCTGCCAAGGGTAAGATGCTGCTCCACAGTAACAAACACTTTAGTGCAAGTTTTCGTTGCCAACTCCAGTTGCCAGTGAAAAAGTCCTTTCTGTAAATCATCTGATTCGCCTGCAGGAACCTGACAAAATAGTTACCAACACTGGCTGTGAGGCGTGTCTGGGACAAATAGACTGGTTAGCAAACCCATAATCTCACCTCTTCAGAAACACAAGAGTTAAAAACTCTTCACAACTCCTGCTTAGCTTTTGCTACATTACACTCATTTTTAACGACTATTTACTCTCAAAGTTTAGGTACAAAAACCAGAGAGCAGCTTTGCTGTGACTGCCAGAAGCTTTCTCTAGAACCAAGAGGTGTTACAGCTGAACTGGTCTGGAAAATTATTTCCCTGCAAACATACTCTGAGTGCACCAGTTCACAAACCACTATGAACTCCTTTTCCCAATCAATAGAGTCAGCATTCCTGAACTGGGAAGGAGCACTGTTTGGACGTGCCTGTCTTCCCATTGCTTTCATCTGGCCCATAGAAATCTCTGCAAAACTGTCTAAGTCTTTTCCCTGTTCTCAAAACTATTTCCACCCCCTGTTAAAAACAGCCTCCCTGAGTCTTGCCCTCACCAAAAGCACAGAAACATGGTGCTGCACATCAACCACCACTGTTTAAAGAGCATCACATATTAACCTGCTTTGAGAACTTCTTCCAGTTGTCCCAACCAGTAAATTCTTACACTAACTGTGACTTCAAGTTACAAAGGCACAGATAACAAAAGGCATAGCTGAAACACTTTATGCATATCAATTAATGCAGAAATAAAAGCAACAGATAAGCCAAACTAAAGTGAATTTACATTTGTAGTCTGCATGTATACTTTTTATAAAAAACAAACAAGAAAATCCACATTAGTAATTGGTAAAATAATTGGCTACAGAAAGATCGCGAACATAAAGGCAAGAAAATACCTAATGATTATTACCTCATTAAAAATCATGGCTTCTCATTCATTTGTTTTCAAGCAAGTCCATGATATTTACTCATGTAAGGTTCTTTACACCGAGAAATATTTCAATGTAACTGCTGAATTAGAGAGCAATACGATTTCCCACAGAACAACACATATAATAATTCTTTTAATGTATGAAATAGGCATTATTTCATCCATTCATTTGTATGATCAGAAATCATTTGTATGATCAGAACATCAAACTGCATTAAATCTTGTAGAATGTTCCATACTGCAGCCAAGTAATTCAGGCCTTCCTGTTCTACACTGCACTCTCTCAAGTATACAGAAAAAAACCTGTTACTCCAGTAGTTCACACAACAAGCTCAGGTATAAAGATGAAAGCCAGGTGACCATACATCCATTACCTATTTTTTCTATTTAACCACTTTTAGGGTTTTGCTGACCACAACCATCATCTCAAAGAATCTTTCTTGTTATCTAAACTGTACTGAAATTTTCATTATTCATAATTAAATTACTAATATATTTGAGACCCTCTATAATCTAATTCTCCTGGTACCCAGACCCGATGCTGTATAAGGAGTCCTAGACTTGTCACGAGACTGAAAAGCCAGCTTTCTTCCTCTTTCAGTATACACAGTGACCTGCAGAGTAGGATAACCTAATGTTGTGTCTTACCCTAGAACAACTTCCAGCAGCATTCTCCTACTATGCAAAAAACACAAAGAAGAAGTTATACAAACCCACATTTGGCAGGACCATGAATGAAGCCCACATCTCTACTGGAACAGTCATCCATGGAGCCACCCTACCCCTCAAAATACTCGAAATTTGACTCAAAATACCAGTCAGACACAACTTTAACCATCCTGTTTGTACCCAGCACTTTGGTGCTACAGCATCATATCCTTTGTCAGTCCCACCAACAAAACTTGGGATTTATGGGCAACACTTCATTGCTGTCTAATATAGGTGTGGGTTAGGGAGCGCAGACAAAAGATTATGTGGTTCCATGGTTTTGTTTTGTTTTTTCCTTCTTCCCAAAATGGCAGCACAGGTGAATTTTTACTTTGTGGCTACTTACTATACAAAAAAGGCATTAAATTAAGAGCCATGCTGGATCAATAATTTGGAATAGAAGTCATACAGAGAACCCTGATTGCTACAGGGTAACAACGGCTGTAATGGTATAGTATGAGGAATTTCACTTCCCATTATTACATTTTATGTTGGGAGAAAAACACCAACTCACACATAAAGCAACTTTAGAACATTTAATAGTTTAAATCTATTTTAACTTCACAAAGCACAATATACAGTAAGATCCAGGTACTTCATGTCACATATGTCAATATTACTATTTTATATAGCAACAGTGAGCACTTTTGAGCATTGTGAGAGATCTGTGTGATTTTGGAATCCTCAAAAAAAAGCTTGTTTGGCTTTAGTATGAGAAGAGCAAGGAGCACACTGACACCAGCTCCAGAGAGGATCAGATGTTTGCCCACTTGCCTAAGATCAAGTGCAATGGGGTTATAAAAAATGCATATTGGGTTACCTGAAGTATCAATTTTCATGGCAAGAAATACTATCCTAATAGGTCTAGGAGGAGGAAAAATTGTTCTGATTTTGAACAATCACTTCAGTAGTCAGATTTGCAACCTTTAAATCATTTTTGACAGTGAGCTGATATTCCCTTGAGAGAATTACATTCTTAACTAATAGCTGAGATGAAATATCCCATTTTCATGATCTTTTAAACTAAACATACATCATATGAGTTTTGATTACGAATAGAAATAGCAGAGTTTACAACAGTAGCAGGTCTCCAAATCTTAAAAAAAAAGCCCAAACCAATACTAATTTATAAATGCAATGCTGAAATCATTCAGTTAGCTAAAACATTGCTGAAAAGCAGAATTCAAACCAGCCACACTAATCTAATCAGCAAGAGCAGGAAATGTTGAGGATCTCCATTAACTAATAGATATTAAATTTGTCCATTACCATGCAAGATTTTCCTTTCTGCCAAGTCTCAAAAGCTCAGGATGGTACCAAGAAACAACAATAATTTTTTAAACAAACACACACACACACAGAGCATAGCAAAAGTCATGCTTCATGTAACAGAAACTCTGTGCTGTTTGACATATGTGATGCCTGTGATTTAAGCCTGATTCATGAAACAAGCAGTTACTCAAGCTTTCTTGGGGAAAGATGAATGAGAAGCAACCCCTCCCCTATGGTGTTTTTTTTTTCCATTAACTGGAGCCTCAGGAAAGTACACCTTCCAAACAATTTATTTGAACCAAGTTCCTATAAATCGTTTTTGTCTATAAAGAGCTGCACATTTCCAGCTTGCAGAGGGGGTAAGCCTTTTTGAGCCCCAGTTTAAGCAGCTAGGGATACACTCAGTTTGTTCTTTCTTCACAAAAGATTACAACAGCAAACAGAATACAATACATAATTTCTAAATCTAAACTGAGCCTGTGACTTAAGGGGCTGATGTGGCATGAACAGAGAAAATCTTCCTCCTGAAAAAAGCCCATTTGCTATTTGTACATCATCTTACAGTCACACACAGCAACTCACAATCTGAAAGATCTGGAAGACTTTGTAAAAGTAAGAAGGTAAATGAAGCTGGATGAAACAGAAGGAAAAAATACCCACATTTCATCATAAAAAACTTTCCTAGATGAATGTCACTGTCACAACAAAGATGTACAACAGCCCTATCTTCAGTTCACTTTTAGGCAAAATTAACTCACAGAATGCTGCTGGGTCTCCAGTTACAGAGTCCAGCCCATGCACAGGGGAAGGGAGGATGGAAGGAATTTCAACTATTAGAATACAAACTGCAAAATAATTAGTTGCTCTTGAGAGGGGGAAATGACTCTGCAGAGGCATTGGAGGGAATGACTCTGGAATTCAAATAACTGTACTGAAATACTTGGACAGCAAAATGGAAAAAAATCCAGTGTATACACTGGTCTAATACAATCTATAGTGGTCAAAATAGTTTATCCTGATCTTTCTCTTTTTTAGGAATATAAATAACTACTGCATTTTCTTCACTTTTTCCCTCCTGTCCATACCAATTTGTAACACACAACTCAGGGAGCAACTCTGGATCTAGACTTATGTAGAGCTATATTACCTCCAGCCAAGGAGATCTGCAACAAAAAACCCAAGGAAAGGAACAAAATGCACACAGAAACACAGAAAAATGCACTAGGCAGTCTACTTCATTTCTACCAGACAACAGGAGAATTCACTTGCTCATTTAGTCCCAACAAACAGCATTCAAGGGATAAATGTAAATCTAATATTAAATACTGTAGTAGGAGTAGGATTGCCATGATAATAAACAGTGGTCATGTGTGATAAGCATCTCCCTACACTGAAGAAGGTCCTTGTGAAAAAATGGCATATTTATCCTGTGTGGGCTCTAACCACACCTTGGGTGTTACTAGGCTAACACCTAGTGCACACATGCTCTATTAAAGGGAGATGTATCCACAGAAATTAATTTTTTAAAAAAATTAAAACATAAAATGTAAAAACTTCCAGATTTTGACTATTCTACCTACAATATAAGTATCTGGCAATCTGAAGTAATTCTCTTCAAAGACAGCAAAAAATTATGAGCTTTCCTATTTAGGCACATCAGTTGACTTCCTATCTTCCTATTTATTTGCAAGTGTTTGACAAAACTTGAGAAAGAACAAAACCCAATACCAAACCACTCCCACATACATACTGAAATTACCACAGGCTTTGGTAATACATAATTTAAAAGGCAGAAAGATAGTAAACCTAATTTTGTTTACAAGCTCTATAGCTATGAATGCTAAACCTGACTTTAACACATGAATGAATACAAAGTAACAACACAAACTAGTTATCCTCTAAAAATAAAAATTGCAATGTGACCAGAGCATATAGATGCAGACATGGGAAGGATACAAAACTAAGGCTTTCATAACTAAAAAGAATATTAAGTCTTTTGGTATAATTCCTCATACAATCTTGCTTAAGGACATACGAAACTCCTAAAAGAGGAAAAAAAGTCCAACCTTATCAAACAAAGCTTCAGACTTGACAGAAAACTTCTTTATATAGGACACTACTCAAGCTCTTCAAGACAATAGGAGGGCTCCCTTACACTTGGCCTTTTCAGGTGGCATTTCTCAGCTGTAAATTCTGCAGAATGCTTTTAAATGTCAAAAGAGACATGCCAAACTAAATATTTCCTTTTGGTTTACATCTCCCCAGAAGAAAGTGTAAACAATCATCATAGTCTTAAATGGGCCCCGAGGTAGCTACTACATCTTAGCCTTTGCCTTTTAGCATCACTCTTGTTCTGAGGTATTTGGAGGAGAAACAGCTACATATATTCCTGTAGCATAAGCCCTAAATGGTTTGTGTCAGTTTGCTGTAATAATCGAAGTAATTTCTAATCCGTGTAAAGAGTTTATGCTATATTACCTTTCATAGCGTCAAACACGGATATTAGAATTTTAATAGAAACACAGTAACTGCATGCTGTTCAAATCTTGAATTTCACCCAATGGAACTAACTTAGTACCATTTCAGTATAATTTTTATGTCTGCAGTGCCTGAGTTTGTAGCACTGCAAAAATATAAACTCAGTTTCTCATTCTAATATAATCATTAGGCTTTCCTTTTTAAAATCTACTATTAAATGTACCTACTGAAACCCCAGACTATGTTCTTAAAATTGTCTAATATATAGTATATGCTATATTCAATTTAAAAACAATTCAAGTCTACATAGCACCACACTCAACAAGTCTAACTTTCTGTAAATTAGTCTGATGCAAGTGTATAAACAAACTTTGCAGTCACCCAAGCACTGCAGAACTAACATTTACAAGGAATATAAAATTAGGTCTTTACTATTCACACAAATCTGCAAAGCTGTACACCTGATTCCCAGTATTAAGTGTATATATAGGCATTACTTAGCCTAGAATATAAAATGTACAGCTCAAGAACTAGCAAAGTTTTAAAGAGATTAGTATAGCAGAAAGATATAACAAACGAAATTAAAATACATTGAAAATTAAAATATATTCAAAGATAATTATATTTGATTTTACCTGAAAATTAACATCTTCTTTCTTAAATATTAGTGCTCGAACTTCATCAGGATCTCCATTAAATATAGCTTGAACCAATGGTGGCTAAAATGAAGAAAAAACACATCTTAAAATAAAACCCCATTTTAGGTTTTAGTGATATACATACAGGTTTTTTTGATACGTAAACACAAGGTAATGACAAAAAAACCCATTTCCAGGCAATAAAACAAAGAAACCAGCACCAGTATTTAGAATCAAAGAAATTGCAAGTTTTAAAAACCTCAAACACACGGACATCCTCTAAGTCAATTAAATATATACATGAAAGAAAAAAAAAAGGAGCTGAGAAGACAAGCTTATAACAGCTGAAAAGAGAATGCCTTAGAACAGAATTAGGGTTGCCATTACATGCTGCAAATTCTATACAGTATAAGCAAACAATCCCCTTTTACATTAGCAAGTGACTCAAGTTACTGGAAGTCTTTCACCTGTTTAGACAGAGTGGGAAAGCAAAGTGCATCAGATAAGTATGGTAACAAATTCACACTCACACACATCTATTACTAAATATAGCAGGATTTCTTAGTAAGTAAGAAAAGCTGCTGAGGTATGCTAGCAAGATTTAAGTCAGTCACTTGACAGAATAAAATAATTTCAAGCAATAAAAGCACAGTCCCCAGTGTTAATTATTTTCAGAAAGTGCTAACTTGAATCCAACAGCTATACCAATATTGTGACTTATGTTAATTTTAGCTTAGAATTGCTCTTGTTCGATATAACTATATCAGTTCTCAAAATAAACACAGCATATTATTATAATACAATGGTCACATCAGCTTCTAAAGTGGTACTGCATAAATGTACTATTGAAGAGTGAAAAGTGGAGCAGGGAAAACCCATTTACTTCAAATACATTTCCCCATGCCTTCTAAAACCCCACTGCTGTTATACAAGAATCAAGACCTGTTCTTGCTGCACCATAAATAAGGTTACACAAAATAGAAAGGACCCTTGAAAGCATAAGTTCTACTACTAAGTTTCACCTTTTTCCATCTTTATTACATGTGGATTTTATCACCTTGTCTTGTTTCAGCATTGTACATATTCATCTTTATGTTAGGAATATAGCTATTGGTATTTGAGACAGCATTATAAGCAGGAAATATGCCAATAAACAACATGCCTTACCAGCACATTTCCAGAGGGTGATGGATGTACAGACACATTTTCCTGAGGTAAATTGGAAATAAATGTGGGAGAATCATCTTCCTCCTCCTCCAAAACAACAATACAGACTCGACTCATTCGATCCGTTTGAGGAAGCAAAAGCGAACAAGAAAATGCCAGCAATGGTATTTTTGGAAGCAGACTGCAGGTATTGCAATAGTGACCATAGAGGAAATACTTTCACCTGTTTCACACGCCCTCACAAACTTGAGAGTGCTACTGCTGGCGTCGTAGCATCTAGAAAGGGACATTCCAATCCCCCCTCACACTTCATTTTCCAGACTTAAACACCACGAGATGTCTAAGACACTGCTGAAAAAAAGTTGTTCTTTATAAAATAAAAAGTCCCTAAGCATCGAAACCACAATAACAAAACTGTGGAACAGCTGATAAAAATATCCCAAGATCCAATTCCATTCGAACAGCACTCACTGTCGCACACAGCTGTCCTTTCACGAGCAAATTTGTCTTTGTTAATGTCACAACTTCCACAGCATCCTTTTACCCCCACAGTGAAGTCATTGTTGCAGAAGACACGACTCCGTCCTGCAGGGGACGGAACAAGGAACAATCGCCCCGAGAGAGACGGCCGCAGCTATTCCCACTCCTGCAAGGTCAGATTAAATCAACCCTCACAGGCTTTCTGGTGACTGGAAATAAACTCGCCTCCCGATCATCCTGCCATTCTACAGCTTCCTCTCTCAATGTCAGAAACAGCCCAGACAGAAAAACACATCTCGGTTCGGCAGTTATTCAGGACCTGCTCAGAGGAAAAGAATTCTTTCCCATGCAAGAAAATAGCTGCAACGTGCAGCACGGCTGCAGCACATTTACATGCGATGAGTCAGACCCCAGGGACAATGAACTCCTTGAAGAGTATTGCCGGCTGAATCCGGCAAAGGCAAAGCAGCCGGCGTTACTCCGTCAGGGACACGAGCAATGCGCAGCGTTCCCTTCTCCTTCAGCAGGCAGTAGCTGTGCCTTCTCCATCAGGGAATGCGTAAGGCAGAAATACCGTCGAGGAGGAATGCTTCAGCAAAACAAGCTAGCTACTGCACACAAAAGCTCAAATTACTGCCTCAGACGACTTCTGCAAAAGCAGTTCATCACTCAAGTGTTTCTTTTGATCACCATGTGAATGCGGTTCCCATGATAGTCTTCATTCAGATTGAGGGGGAGGAAGAAAAAGGAAAAAAAAAAAAATCAGACTCCGTACATCTTCTCTGAGCCAACTTCTTTATCCGAACATCTGTCACTGCGCCAACCTGGTTCTCCTCTTCAGTTAGAGCTTCTGCTTATCAGGTTTTTTCCTTGACAAATTAAATGATACAATCAGCAGATAGCCTTGTAAGGCTCAAAAAGCAGCTCGGCGGTCCGAGCTGGCAGGAGCGGCGCACCGGCCACGGCCAGGGCCGCAGCGTGCGGGGCGCAGTGCCGCCACACGGCACACTCCCCGGGCACCCAGCGCCGCTCCCGCGGCAACTTCCTCCGGCACCACAAAAACCCCGCCTTTTGCTCTGTTTTTGGGGGCCGTCTTTGCAGCCTGCGCCAGTTCGGTGACTAACGCAGCTGAAAACGTAAAAATTCTATAACTGAAGAAAGAGCCACTGTTTAATATTTTCCACTAAAAGCCGCAAAGAAATGTGGTGTACTGGCTCTGCTGACTAACTACACTTTAGGCAGTAAACAATTCCAGCACTTTAACTGCTTTCATATGGCACTGGCCAGAGCAGCAAAACAGTGCTCACTTAACTCACTGAAGAAAACAAATGCTCCACATGAATCCTCTGAAAATTAAATGAAAAGTAAAATCTTAAAGCAATAGGCTGACTATTAAAAAACCAGCTATTAATGACCAAACCCATGGGTTTTTGCAATTAGTACAGACAAACACAACCTCAACTTGGAAAAAAAAAATTACATCAAGTATAATTAAAATATAATATTATTAAAATATTCCATATTAATGAAGGATAATATGAAGCCCTACAACTTGCTGAATAAATACTTCAGCTTGAATCTGCCTAAATGGTGCTGGCTCGTGGGTGTATTATGTAAATGGCTTCTGTCAAAAGTTGCTGGATAAGCTTCAGTGTTACAGGAACAGAGGGAGGGGTTTTGGTCCTGCTGTGCAGCACGAAGGCAATTCTGATGTCCTTCAGTGGCTGCTAAGAGCAAAATTGTCAATGGTGAGCAAGTTTATAGCTCTTCAATAAAGTATTTGCACTCAGGTTTCACAACAGGGATCCAGTCAGAGAGAAAGACAGGTTTAAATGGTGTGTAAATGGTTTGGATATAAATAGACATATTGAATTCCCATCTTTGGGGGCCACAGACAGGAAAAGCCTACGTGAACTCTTTTGCAAAACTGTCTACAGTAGCTTCATTGCAACATAATAAATTGCTTAAACACCTAATTTTCCCCTTGACACTTTCTGCAGGTGAAACTTTTCTAAGTGCAAAAGAGCACCTTGGCCAAGGGCTCCCTGACCTCAAGAGTCCTGGCCTGGCAGAATATAGCACCAGATTCTGATTCATCATGAAATTTCAGATTAAAATTTCTCAAGACTAACAAATACCTGTATAAATATATTCTGTCCATTACATAGAGTCTAGTTGTTTTGCAATCTCATACTTTTGGTCTTAATTACAAAAAAGGAATTATTTGTACACCACACTGCTTTGTTCTAGCATTTCAGCCATTTATTAAAAAGCAACAACACAGATTCACATGAGTGAATTCATATGACAACTCATGTTCTTTGGCCATAGCAGAAGTAGTTCTAATAAACTATGGACATCCTCAAAGCTCAGCTATTGCAACACCCTACTGTCTGCTACAGAACACAACAACCACAACATAGAAAATAGCTTGCTTTCTATTTGTGAAAAATGCCCTAAGGAATAGACACTTTAGCTTATTTGCATAACTAAACATGCATTTTAAAAAAAAATTAAACCTCAGATTTTATGTGTAAAAGCAAAATACTGGCAAAATGCATACTCAAGCTTCATATGATACATACACACTTCCTAGATAATAGTTTTCCAGCTAAGCCCATATGTTCAGTGTAAATGAACACTTTTCAAGAGTCACTACATTTATACAGTAAGCAAATGCCAAGGGTTCCATATGCTTTCTTTGGAATTACCAACTGGACACATTACTAGATAGAGATAATGCCTAATTTAGTTCAAATTATCTGAATGTGGTCCATTTTTTACCTTTGTAATTAATGCTTCAAAGTCAGCTAGAAATTCAATAGTTACCTTAAAAAGTATGTTTTCACACTCAGTTAAATTGAAAAAATTCAGAACATTTTAATTTACTCTGATAATTATTCTAGTGATCTTAGATACAATTAAAATACAATTAAAATACAATTAATAAAAACTATTTCCAAAAGCAAGTTAACATATATCTTGCCTAACATTGTACATTTTTGAATTGTGACATTACTACAGAGAGTTAAAAGCCAGTACGTCACAGTTTGCATTAGAAAGAGAACCAACACAACTGAGTCAATATTATATTGATTTCTATAGCAATCTAAACCATGTAAGTAAGCAAAAACACCCTGCTCATGATAGGACTGTGTGTGTGCAATTGCTTCCATAACCAAAGGAAAACCCAGTTCTGGATATTTAATTTTTGCTCACAATTAACTGGTATTTTGCCCTTACATCCCTTTCAACCAAAAGCTGTGCCTTCACCTCAATGCAAACAGCATCTCTAATCACCTCTTCTTCCAGCTTCAAAAAACCATCAAAATATCTTCTGGTGTGCAAAATGCAGTTTCTAATGTTGCTTAAGAGGTCTTCTAAAAACCAAAAGCTGTTTAGAATTCTACTGTGAAAACCAAACTAAGGTTTTAATTTTTCAGCAGCTAATCTAGACTAACAACTTTCTGTGTAGAAGAGTTAATAGTAACAGAGAATGAAAGCAGAGTAAATTCAAGATGATTAATTTAAGCTTCTGTTCCTCAAACTAATTTAGGAATCATTACAGAACTTTGCGAAGGTATAAAGAACATTGCATCTCAAACAGTTGGTATTAATAAAACTTAAAATAACTGAAGACAGCAGGTCCATCTCCTCCAAATGTCATCTATTTCCAATACAAAAACTTATGAAATGTGAAGTAGGAAAGAAGGCTCAAAAATGGCCTAACTTAAAAAAAGAATGCCATGTCTACAGGGGTTTGAGTGGTGATCTGATGACCTCCACAAGATCTGTTAGCAAAGTAAGATCTCCACACTTAACTCTCAAATTTTAAGAAGTGCAATGATGATATGCATTTTTATGAAAATAAAGGGTTTTTTGTTGACATGGTAGGTGTAAGAAAAAAAAGTGTTGTAATTTTCAAACTACACTTGTAGTTTGAAGTAAATCAAGTTTCAAGAGCCTTTAATGGGTGCATATAAAGAGAATATATTACAAGAATGCAACCTGCAGGTTAAAACACAGATGTCTGCCATCTACACTAGACAGAAAAAAACATGAACTCTGAATCAGCTAAAAATAGTAACCTTTTCTATGGATCTGCCCTCCTCTCTAGGAACAAATGAGCAGAAGACTGTAGCAGCACTGCTGATGACACCAAAAACCAAAGGACATTCAGTATCAAAGAATTTACTCAGATAAAGATTTCTCTCTTGCCAAATAGCATTTACCAAGGTTTTTTTCTGGGCTGAGAATAATCCAACTGGTTTCAGATAATATTTTGTATGGTTAAAATTATCTAGGAAAGGAGGAAAATTGTTCTGTCAGGTTCCAGTAAAAATGAAAAAACTTAGAACCAAGTCACATTTCAAATCTGCAGTGCAAATACCTAATCTGTGTATTTCTTCAGAAGACAAAGATTGCCTGTAACAGCTTCAGCTCTAAGTACACAGGCATGCCCCAGTATAAGCTGATTTTATCACATACAGACAGAGATGAGTGTTCAGCATCACCATGAATATAAGTTACAATACTTCTAGAATACTTCTCATGAGTCACTCATGTGAACTCCTCTGCTGTTTCCTCCCCGCTCCTGAGGGAATGAGGTGGAGTCAGGAAAGAGAACAGCAAGAAATTAGTACCTTTCTTCCCAGTTTTGTTCTGTTTATTCCAGAGCATCTGCATCTGGAATAGTTTTAACCCCTGGACTCCACACTTCTGCTTCTAAGAACAAGCAAAATAGCTCTGCTTGGACCTCATGATACCACAGGCAATTCCTACTTTTTCTCATGCAATTATACAGGCTCTGTTAAAAACTATTTCACATAGTCACATATTATCTTTGAACACTTGGCAATTAATAAAATCCAGTATCTGAAAAGCCATTTCAGCTGAAACTGAAACACAAAGAAGAAAAATAATCAAGCACTCATTCTAACTTTCCTCAATTGGAGCAACATAAGAAAAATTAATAATAAAAAAGTCTGTAATTTAGACATAAACTTCAGTTGTATACTTAAACACCCACTAACATGTTAAAAATATCATCTGATCAAAGAGCAATAAAGCACCTTGAAAGTGTTAAAAGTCTACTAAGTGTTAACAATCTACTAAATTTTCTGTTTAAGACTTCTCTTTTATATGTCTGAACTATACACCTGCAGACAACTCTCAGCAAAAGGACCATACAGCCATCACAGTACAAGATAAGTAAATACCTGAAAAAAATCATCTCTGGTGTCCAAAATATGGAGTCTAGCAATCAAACTGTGCACAGACCAAAACCCAGAAAAGCAAATGCAACTCCTATTTCTCTTAAAAGAAAGTGAAAATATGAGGGTCCTGCATCTTCCAACATGTTTTCTAGCTAGGATATCACCCAGCACACTTTCCTTTTAGGCCAGATTTAAATTCACTGGCAGGAGGAGATACCTTGTGCACTTTCAGTGTACAACCCCGTAATCAAAATCTACAATTCATTCTTACATTAACACACAGTACATAAAAGAAGTCCTCCAGTCTGTCTGAATTCATGGTCTCAAGGTACTTTGTAGAAAATGTGTGTGCTCAGATCTATCAGTTGCACCCAAGAGCAGCCACCTCTCCATCTTTTGAGAAGCAGAAGGCAGCTATTACATCCAACAGCTTTTCTAAATAACAACCACACAAGTCTGACGGTGGTGTTGTCAGTCTTGTAAAATTGACTAGAAGTCAAAACAACTCCTGTTTCAGGGAACAGAGATCACAAAAAGGTGTACCTATCCACATACATTGTTATAAATAGCTAAGGTAAGTTTGCATCCATGAAGAGAAAGACTTTGACAAGCTACTTTAGCTACTGCGGCATGGATTTTGGACAGAAGACAGGTTGTTTTTTGAGCAATTTTTCTTTCTGGGAGAAGGTAAGTGAGAGAAGATGACTTCTGTTGGAAAATGGAGAAGATATTATCTTAAAATATCAGTTTAGTCAAAGAGAGAAGCAGGCAAAACATTTCAGCATTTGTTAAACGCACACAAACACAAAATTATTAGCTGTACACTTAAGGTTTTTGCAAGCATGACAGCTTTTAAAAATGTTTTCATAATACAAAAAGCAAGGCCCACAGGTTTGTTAGAAGTATTTCCACCTGCTGGCAGAGCAAAAGCAGAAAAGACACTGATAGGAGCAATTCTTCTGGCCTCCTTAGATCCTTCCAGCTCAGATCATTTCCATGGCCAATTCTGGGTTTTGGCACTGAAAATGCCATCAATTACAATAATAACTACAGTGTCCTTCCAGGAATAATTACTGAGGGCAGCAATTTCAGCTGTGCACACCAGCTCTAAAAGCAGAGTTGACGAAAACAAAAGAAAAATCAAAGACTCAGTCTCAGCAGTCCCCATTTGCTCTTTCACGTGTCAACCACCAGCACACCCAGCCCGCTGCTGGAAGGTGAGGCTGGACAGGAACACCAACAAGAGCAGAGCAAAAATAACAACCCAGACACATTGAAGACCAACCCACTGTCACAGCTGGCACTGACAGCCTGGTGCTTCAGGGAAAAATTTTCTACATTTTTCCAAGGAGAAGAAACAGGTAGCTTGGCTGAAGCAAATGAACAACTGGAGCATTCCTAATCACAGTTTTATATCATCTATCACCTTGCTTTAGAAGTGTTTATACCAATACTGTACACACTCCTGTAAATTAACTGAAGTATGATCCTACTAAATTGTATCAATGCAGCTGGTAAAACAGCTAAGAGAATTCCCTTTGGGCCTGTGGGTGCATGCATACACTGAGAAGAATTAGTACATCTCCTTTGATCTACTTTTCTACTGATCTATAGTCACGCTCAAGATGAACAGAGGAAGTGCTGATTTTACATATTTCCTCTTTGAAAATTTCTTCCTGCAATACCGTTCCCGCAGAGAAAAAAAAAATCAAACTCATTATTCATTACAGAAGAACTAGCCCACATCACAGAAGGTCAACATAACATTGCCTTATTTTTCACCATGTAATAGGTTTGCTCTTCCCTCTCCAGTAGGAATTAAGGGGTTTGTGAATAGCATATGGGATTCAAGGACAGACACTGTAACACACAAGAGCACCACAAGCCTCTCAAAGACTGCATCCTTGAATACCAGAAATTCCTTGGGATTTTCTAATGTATGGCATAACAGGCTTCTTCTGTCTCTGATGCGCTGAAACCAATTCTCTATGTTTGCATCCCAAGGAAAAGAAGCAATTCTCACCTGGCAGCTGCTTACTCAAAAAAAAACCTGAGTGTGATCTTTCACTGCTACATGGGAAAAGAAAAAGTCCCAATTTCCCTGGATTTGTATGCTTTTCTGGTTTGTTTTTGAACAAACTGCTGTTTCTCCAGCAGATGATTGGGAACACATTACATTTGGTCTGTAGGGCTCAGCTTCCCCACAGAGGCTCATTTATGGGCTACTAACCAATAACTTTATCCTTTGCTCTTTTTCTAACCTTGGTTCTTTAGCTGGAAGGCTGGAAACCCCTTTAAAGGAAAGGCAGCACAATGCAAAACACCCAAATTCAGCACTGGACAGTGCTGGTGTTGAGACTGAAAATGAGGAGGTTCTCACTGGAGCCAAGAAATCCGGCATAAAGTTTGCCATTTCCTCATTAAAACTCTGCTGGGCTGCCCTGCTGCTGAGCTTCTGAAGAAGAAAATGGTAGTCAGGTGGATTTCTAGAAATGAGAATTTCTCTGCTTCCTCTGGCAAGTAACCACTCTGATTCAATCCCAATCTCCACTATATTGATGACATATAAAACCTTTTATTGCAGCATGTTTGATGAGCTTGGGATGACAGACAAATCAGTTAGTCCTTTCCAGGTTACATCAAGGTTATCGTCCTAATACCATTCTGTAACACACATGTGCCCATTCTTTTCCTTCTCCTCTTCTCTTTCCCCTGTAAAATTCACTAGCTAACTAATTTTTTTTCAGCACCATTTAAGTTAACACTTTCTACATAACTTGGAGCATCATTTTTGATGCTCCAAGGTATGTAGAAAGAATAAGGAAAGCTGAAATTGGCTAAGAGCATATGAAACTACAGAGGAGATGTGGGTTCATAAAAAACACCTTAGTTTTGGAACAGTAGCAGGCAGCCATATAAAAATGTAACACAAATTCTAGCACTCTACAAGACATTCTACACACTTGAAAAGCGATTCTCACAACTGATTTTTTATCCTATACCACTTAACACATTTTAGGCAGAAAAGTCAAGTCAGTTATGCCAGTCAGAAGAGGACTTCCAAAGTTTTATGTCACCAACCACATCAGTCCTTGTGGGTAAGTTGCCATCGTTACAAAATGTTTGCTTTTATACATTTGTCAGAAGTTCCTATGGAATTCCCACATGACCAAAATCAGCAGTGGTTGGGAGTGCTCCACCAACATTTAGGAACTTGAGTCAGAAACACATACCGCTTCCACTCAGACTATTATTTGGGAAACACTAAAAAAAATGATTCATACCATTTTGAGCCCTAGAAGGGAGGAAACAAACATCATATTCAACTATTTAAATCCTTTACTGATGACTCACATCAGTTTAGAACATTTCCAGAACCAGTTGCTTTTCTCAAGTAACAAACAGCAGTTGCCTATTCAAAAAAAATAAACAACACTGACAGAACTGCTTTCAACAGAACCATTCAACTATCAGAGAATTAGTAAAAAGGAAAAGAGGTGGGTTTTTTTTTTTTGCCCCTCTGCCTCCACCCAAAGCACAAAACCCAAGAAGCTCAGTGGATTTTGAAAGTGTTTATACCAATACTGTACACACTCCTATAAATTAGCTAAAATATGATCCTACTAAATTATATTAGTGCAGCTGGTAAAATAACTAAGAGAATTCCCTTTGGGAATTCCCTTTGGGAATTCTCTGCGAGCCAAGGTCAGAAAGCTCACCAACTTCCAACTACTAATTATGCTTATTTAAATTTGATTTTAGCAGCAAGAATCAGTTTGCATATGCTGCTACAGCAAACAGTGCATCACCTGTCTCATTTCAGCAATATTAGCAAGGTTTTATCTTAGTCCATGTTTTGCTTGGACTCACAATTGTGTTATTTCAGCAGCAAATACTAACAATATGTTAATCCAGTCACAGAATCAAGAAGATACAACCAATTAAGAGTGAGAAGTAATTAACACCCTGTGAAAAACTAAGAACCAGAGCAGAGGAATGCATCCCAAGAAGTGTTAAACAGCACTCACTGGCTTTCAGTGGTTAAATGACCAAAAGGGGAAATAACACAGGTCGGACTGAGGAACAAAGATAAAACCTAAGCAGGAGCAACTACACAGTACGGGCTGCTTTACCTCTACTAGAAGGGCATCAGGAAGAGAACACTTCCAAATCTGACCATCTTAGGGAAGGAAAGTTTACTCAGCTTCAAATGTATGTCTGCTATTCACTTAGTCTGATAAGTAAAAGAACTAAAATGCATTATCTAGAGGAAACTATTTAGAATGACAGTGCAATAGCAGCATAGATTTTCTAAGAGGACCACACAATCTCTGCTATTCGAAACAAAGCTCTGATTTTGTCAAAAAGAAAAAGACTACAAAATCTGCTCCTTCAAAATACCTATTCAGTATTTTTGTCATTACTGAAACTCTCCTAGTAGAAAGCTGAGGGACTCCGTAATACTGAGGGGAGGAAGAGGCTGAATTATTTCATAGCTCTAAAAGAAAACAGAAAAAACTGTGGCCTTTAGAAGTTTCTGTTCAGATTTTCCTACTCATTAGTCATGTGATGGTACAATCTGCCTACAACCCGGTCTCCCCCTCCCTGTTCCACCCAGGAATGAGTGTTTTTGCAGGAATACAGGAGGCAAAAAGGGGGACACACTTTAATGGTGTGGGCTTTTTTTCCCAGGATGAAGTTTGGGAGGGAAAGGTCCTGAATACATTAATTTTTTTTTAGAAGATTTAAAAGTTTTCTTTTAAAGAAAACTTTTTGAAAATTAGTTCTGTCTTGCAGAAGTTGTAAGTGTTGGAACAAACTTTTAATAAATATTTAACTATTATAATACTGAAAACGCATATAACAGTCCTACTAGTGCAATACTTTTGATTCAGTTTGGGTAGGTAGGAATAGACTGTGACCACAGAAGCCACAGTTCAGCTGGCTTGCTCACATGTGAAATTTTGGTTTCCATACATACCAGGAACTCAAAATACTGCACGTAAGTGAGCAAAATGAATCCCAGTTGCTATGGATACCACTTTTTTTTCTCTCTTCAGTATGTAAACAGTGTCACTGTACACAAATTATTTTGATTATTTGTAAAATAGTGTGTGTTAATAGCTGCCTCAAGCATCAGGATTTGCTGCTTAGCTAAACTTCCTACAAGTTTTTAGGAACCCCTTACACCTCCCTCATGTCCAAGAAAAAGCTCCTTTCTGGCAACTGAAAACACTCTATAAAACATAGCTGGATAAAATCCACATATTCACACACACAGGCACTACTACAGGAAGAGAGAGCTCATCTAAAAATGCAGCTGCCAAAATAGATGTGGCTACTTCCTAACTGAGCAAGGAGAAACACAGCTGCAGACAAAAATCTTCCCTGACTGCTTCAAACCTTCCAAGGGTCCTCCCCACAATGCCCAAGCGAACCAGCTCTCAGGGGAGGGCTCTTACACATCACTACAGGATAAGAGCATGTACACAACCTTCACTCCTTAGTTACTTTTCCCATCAATTTTTCAATTCTGTATTCATAAAATTAAAAAGCACTTTGCTTAAAAAGTCTATTACCAAATGAAATTTCATAAAATGCAACAGAGTATTACTTTAGAATGCTAATTAAATTCTTACCACCCTGTTATTTGTAGGTTTTTTTTTTTCCTAAGTGACATTTGAAAAACTGTATTAGTCTGATTTTAACTGCTGGTCACCAGACAGACTCTTCACTCCTCCCTTCTCCGCATGATCCTTGCACATTCACATCCTTTTCCTGAGCCAGCAGAGGCAACTTGTATGACCCAACTGCCCCTATTTACTTTTTTTTTTGCTGGTGGATTGTGTGAGCCAGCTCACCATGGGCTGCAGCTGCCAGAGAGCAGTGGGAGCGTTCAAACTGCTCACTGCAGCAGGCAGTGATGAGATGGCTTTGCAAACCCACACCCATCAACCCAGCTCCCTTCATCAACCATGGATACATTCCTTGTATTTTCCTTAAAATACCTCAAAATGGTTTTCATGACACCTCAACTTTTCCAAACTGGGACACTATTACAACCAGGTATATCACTCCTTAAATTTTTTCTGATTACAAAAAAACCATAGTTATGCAAAGAATTCTAAGTTTCTCTCCCACGATTCAATATGTAAATTGCTCCTAGTAAATTGCCTTTAAAATAAAAGCATTTTGCAACATAGAAATTTCACAGATTGTGTTAATCAAGCTATCCCTACAGTACTAACAGTATTTATAAAGCATATTGCTTTATAAAAAAAATACTAGAGTTTTAGGGCCCAGACTTTAAAAAAAGCAGACAAAACCAATTATGTATCCAGAATCCACATACAAGCAATCTATGTATTAAATACAAGCACAACAAGGTAATTACAACTTTTACACAATTATCCAACATGACCTAAAACTTGGGAGGTTGGGGGGGGGGGGGGGGGGGTGTTTTTTTTTTTTTATTG